>SCHK01232054.1:13148-58661 GCA_004124795.1 Poropuntius huangchuchieni
CAGAAAGGATGCTGTAGACAGACATCCAAAGCACTGTGAGACATGCAGACAGGAAATCACACCTTTTGATAAGAAGCAGGACGTAGCAGCATGCGAGAGACATACTTAGATGTGAGCTCAGCTCTGAAAAATGCACAAATACATGATCTCTTTTAGTCTTTCTGAGGAATCTCACACCTGGCTTTCATCATGGTTAGTCTGCCACTGGAGGACAGTGCATAGATGTCTTCAAATTGACTAAATAAGACACATGCACACTAAAAACAGGAGTACACAGGATGGACAAGTTTCTGCAAAGCGGTTTAAAACTGCAGGTGTCTGAGGAAGGGCGGGGTGCCAAACACACACACACACACACACACGCACACACACACAAATTCTGCCTTGCACGTTGGTGTGAGAATGGAAGAAAGGTTTTTGCTCGAAGTTTTTTTTGTTGCCCGCATGAGGTATGACAAAGGAAATGTATTTCGAAGTGCTGAACACCCACACGAACGTTCACTTCTTGCCACATTACACACAATTAACCAACTAAACAAGCTAATGAAGTTGCTAAATCGCCTCTCCTGTCTCGTTGTCCTCATAATGCCACCCCTCCCAGTCTAGTCCTGTGTTTCCTGTGGCACAGATTGCAGGATTTCCCTCCTAAACAAGCAATTGCGCTCCAAACAAACATGACTGACAGAAACTTCCCCATGTGACGCTGGTAATGTAAACACCTTCCTATGGTCTCTGTGTGTTATTACTGTGTAAATAAAGCAATAAGTCAATAAGAATGAAAGTGAATGTTTTACCACAACCTAAGAGTTTTTATGTTATATTTACATTTAAAATAACATTAACATCAATTAATAATACAGTACCTTTTTTTTTTATTAATAATTTTTAGACACTGTGTGAAAACTAAGAAAAGTATAAATATTGATATGAATATTTTCATAGCTGTCCCATTGTGTCTAAAATTAGTAATTCATGTTATTAAAAATAATTTTAATTAATTTATATTAATAATATAAGTATTGGCATTCAAAAAAAATTATAGTAAGTTTAATAAAAAATAACTTACTATTAAAATAATTCTATTTTATTAATCATTTTAGACACTGTGTGAAATATGAAATATATAAAATATTAATATTGAGATTAATATTTTACCTCATGGTGTGTCTAAAATAAATAATAAAATAATATTATTAATAATTAATAATACTAATATTCGCATTAATATTTAAAACATTTTTCAAGTAATATAGTTCATTATAAAAATACAAATTTATTACATTTTTCATTTATTTACATTTATCAACATAAAATGTTTTAACATTAGACGATTAGATTCGTAAATACACGCTTTCAAAACAAATTGAAATCTAGTTGTGACTAGGCTTGTTCCCGTCTGTGAAGTTCTCCACAGACAGGTTTGACTGATGAATGTTGGTATTTAACTGTGAGACAGGTTAAGACTACGAGACAGGTTTTTTAGAAGCTCGTGTGACAAGCTTGTATATCCACGCAAGTGTGAACGGCAAAAAAGCAAACCAGTTTTTTGTTTTGTGAGAGCGTCAGTGTGTGCAAGCGATACTCCACCCTCTCTCTGACCTGAACATGGCCTCCCCCTTGAGCTGAGCTGCAGGCCTCAGCCGGAAGGGAGGAACTTCCTGTAAAACTAGCAGAGCGCAGCTCTCCTTCTCTCCCTCCGTCTCTTGCAGCCTTCAAACGGGTTGTCGCATTTCTCACCAGCCAGTGACCACAGAAACCTTAACCGTACAGGTGTCAGACTAAACATGATCTACACGGTCCACAATGTTGCATTTGAGAGCGTTTTTGTCCATACGTTCAGATGTTCAAAAGCGAAATCTCGTTTAACTTCAATTAGAATGACTGACAGTTCTAGGTATGAACTTTCTTTGCAACAGGCATCTCAAAGACATATGCAAAAGCATTTGGGCTTCACAGATGCTGTCGTGTGGGAATAATTCTTCCCAGAGGAATACGGTTCGATTGGTAGTAAACACGTGTTGTTCTCTGAGAAATCTGGCTTTTGGGGAGGTAGAGGTGTAAAGTGAAACTGTGAAACGAGTGGTTTTCTCTCTCATGCGTTCGCTCTCCGGGCGAGTACCCAGCTCATTAGGAACGTTGTGTCTGTACAACACACTGCTAGACAAAACACCTCCCTAACTATGCCAGCAAACACATACAGATGTTCACAGCGTTTTTCTCACTTTCCCAGACTATCAGATGTTTGTGAGACTCTTGTGACACTTTTAATCGTGTTTGTTTACCTGTAGATTCTGATTCAATCTACAGAGCGTTCACACAGAATATGGTTTCAAATAGGTTCATCATTCAAACTTGTTTTTGCAAACATTTGTTTTTGCTGCTTACATCATACTGTATATCAGTGTTGTTATTGTTAACAAAAACGAAATTTAAAACGAATATCAGAAAGTTTAAGCTAAAGTACTAAAATGAATAAAAATCTAAAAAACTAATAAAAAAAACTAACAAAAATTGAATTACTAAAATGAAAAACTGAAATGAAAAGTCTAAAAGCTAAAATTAAAATTACAGATACATAACCATACATAGATAACTCAAAACCATATAAAATAAAAGCTAATTCAAAATATTAAGTATTATAATAGTCTATAAATAACACTGGAATAGATGCAAGACATGGTTTTTTTTGCATGCAAGAATGTTTGCTTAGAATAATTGTACTTAATAACTAACTAATTAAATTATATACATAAACTAATACAATTCATTAATGTGTTAGTTTTTAATACAAATATTAAATTGAGTTATTATAATCATTTATAATAAGTTATTATTTATATTAATATATATTTTTTGTAAATATTGCATGATCATTAAATGATTAAATGATCATTTAATTTTTTGATACTGCATTCAAAATTCATTCAAAAATCTGAATGGCCAATGGGCACAATACAGAATGACACATCACGTCTGGGCTATTTTTAGGACTCAGATTGCATGGTGGGTAGAAATATTTTGCTGTACATTGTTGGACAAAGGTCTCGGCAGAGGACTCAGGCCTGTCATTAGTGTCTATGGTGTGTGTTTTGAGGTTGGGCTTCCAGGAAGAGTCCAGTGACTCCAGACATAACAAAGCCGCACAACACTCACAAGTGCACCACAATAAGGCAAAGCAACTAAATAAGGACCATCCCCTGCAATCGCACATGCACGCATCCAGCATAGGCTTCATTTCCAGACTCAAAACCACAGAGCAGCACACAAACGCCGCCGCACACACGAAACCACATCAAAAGTGAGGCGTTCTGTGCAGCTGCTTGCTTGCATATTCAGCTAGAAACACACACACACACATAAACCTGGTGTTTTCTAAACTTGGTCACACCAGAGAGGAGGGATAGGGTTCCACTTCCTCTCCAAATTTGCTTTGGCAACGGCTTGTGTGGGAACGCAGTAGACCCTGTTCCCTTCGGACACACAGGGGGCAAATCTGTAGTACAGGAAAGACGGTACACGTCCTGCTTTTTCACGACGGTCATCGTCACACACCTCACTGTTGTAAAAAAAAAAAAAAACCTATTCAAAGCTGCAATCTGCAAAACAAACTTTATTCAAAATTAGAAGCTGTGAATTAAACTGACAATGTATGGCAGTAGAAATAGAGGGAGATATATATAGATAAAGAACGACAGAGAGAGAGAGAGCCCTCGGGTGCATACAGACGTGGGGAGGAAAGAGAAGAATCCAGAGAGAAGCATAAATCTATGACTCATTTACTCTCAAAGTTAAAAGCATCTAAGAGCAGGATAATCACATTTCAATGTTTTTCAAAAGTTGTTGAAATTGCTGAGGCTGGACCCTAATGGACGCTTATTGATCTATGAGTGTGTGTGTATGTTGCTTTCTTCTACCATGTCTTACCTCATGTCTACTAATAGCCAGATCTCTAATCTCTTGTTAGAAGCAGCTTTTTTTTGATTGATAGCCGATAACCAATATAATAACTAATATCATAAATCTAAATGGTTTTGTCTTTTTTTTTTTTAATTCATGATACATTAAATATACATCAAGAATTGTATATTAAATAATTAGAAATATTTTTCTAAATAAATATTTTAGAAATAATATATACATATTTTTATAAATATTTTCTATATTTCTATAAATATTTCTTTTTCTTTTCCCCCCTCCCAACAGTGCTAATTATTTTTATTATGGATAAACAAAATTATTACAGATACATTGATGGCTTTATCTGGGGATAATCATTTGAAATATTAAATTATATTATTATATATAATATTTAAATATAATAATATTGAAATATTATACTATTCAAATATTCAAATATCACACTTATACTACTAATGATAAATATTGACAATACTGATTTTGTCACTGATTACAAAACTTCCTCAGAGTGTGAGACAGCGGTGAACTTGCTTTCCAGCTTTGCAGATGGCAGTCGTTTCTAGCAAAGTTCAAACGCAGTGACAGTTTAAACCCCCTCAGGAGAGAAGCCTCTTTCAGCCAGGACTCGTTTTTTTCCCTTCTGCCTTCTTTTCTTGCTCTCTTTTTAATGACTGCCTTTCAGCGCTGTCAAAGGAGCCGCCGTCGTGAGTGTGCTCATAAAAATATTCAGAGAGCCTCACCGAAAAATTCCTGCGTTTATGACCTCATAAAGTCAACCATAGCGAGACAGAAAGAGTCGGAGAGAGAGATTTCTCTCATTCCTCATACGAAAGAGAGGAAAGACAGACAGAAAGAAGGAGAGAGGGAGCAGGTTAGGCTTAGTGACAGGCCGTTTGAATTCAAGCGATGTGCAGGGTGACATATTTTCAAAATCTATAAATATACAAAAAAAAAAAAAAATCCCTAAAATTTAGATTAACTAGTCAAACTCAGAAAATGACTAGTCAGTTGTTGGACAACTCATCGTTTTTTAGTTCCAGCATGGACTCATATTAATAATTGTGTGTGAATCTGTATGTGTCCTGTTTCCAGACAGCTGGCCTGGGACGGGGGTCTCACACTCACACTGGTGCTCAGTGTTACTTGGGGGCAGTGGAACAGTGCGAGGTATTTCGGTAATCTCTGCAGAGTCAAACGCACATGTCTGTACATGTGACGGACCGAGAGAAGCGCCAAAACAAACACACGCTCGCACAGAATAGGAAACATGGCCTACACACACACTCATTCAGGGAGATTCAGAGGTCACAAACTCTTGAAAGATATGGAAGGGAAAAAAGATGAGAAGGGAAGTGAAAGAGTGATTGATTCAGGAGATGAGGACCAGTGTGTGTTGCACTGACTGATGCTTAACTAGCCAGTTCAGACAAGAACGTGTGTGGGTTGTCTTTTTGACTTGGTAATCCAGTTATTATTGTAGCTAACCCCACTATTCTTACTTTCTCTCCTCTTCTCTGTCACTCTTTTTTCTTTTTTTTTTTGTCTGAGAGGCCTGGAGCATCTCAACAGTTGATTTGAAAAGACACTATTCTAGCAATTTAGGTAATTTCCATAATTGTGTTAACTTCTGTTAAAATCCTGCCTTCAAAACATATGACAGGCACTTTTTTTGTTAGCAAACCAGAGAGCATTTCTAATGCTAATTTTGAGGCTGATTTTCAAATTCGCAATGCTTCCTGATTATAGCAAAAATCTGTTTTTTGTTTTTTTACACCATTATGAAAATTAACCATGGATTTACTACAAATAAAACCAAAAAACAATATAGTTACACCACAGTAACTACACATTAACCATGGTCTTTCTATACTAACCATAGCTTAACCATGGTATTTTTAGTAAAACTGTGGTTATACAAAAGGTAATCAATACGTCAAAAAAAACATGGTTACAACACTTTTACAATAATAATACCATGGTTAATTTTCATAAGCTTACAGCTGTCACAAAGACATATGTGATTTCTCAAGACACTTGGACATTTTATTAGAGGTACTTAAATACAAACATTTATTGAATGGTAGTACAGTATACAATATATCAAATCCTTCTCTCTTCAAAATTAGTTCATTTTAGAGAACTCTGAGAGACAAGCAATCTTTTTTTTTAACTCTCATTTGTGATTAGTCATTTCCTATAAGCAGGAAGTACAAGAAATATGACAAACGGCGGCTGAGTGGCCGTCTCTCTCCATCTGTTTCGTAATCTTCCATTTTCCCCGCTGTCCCGTTTTGTAACTCCATAATACTTGCAGTCAACATGAATTGAGAAATCAATGGCCCGTTTACATCCGATTTGGGTAAACACCACATCAAATAAAACAAATAAATGGCCCCATGTTTCCCGCTTGTGGCCCAAAGAAACAATTGCGTTATTAATAAAGAAATCAGTCGGAAGGGGGCCGTTAAAAATAGCAGAAATAGTGGATGACACACAACAGGACGAACTTAAACGACCCCACCTCCCGTGGCAATTCGTACGTGTGCGTGCTTTCCCAGCATGCGCCGTCTAGTCGGAACACACAGGGACAAGACGGTCATAACTGGCTGAGAGTCATGAAAGCATTCGGAAGTGTTATGGAAACCCGGGACCATTATGGAAAGCAGGAGACCACCGGGGAACGCTGGGGACAATGCATGGCCTCTGTTCCTGACGCTGACCCACCCGGACCTGAGCGCCACACATACGGGATGCGGCTCGGGGGTGTGAGCCGGTTTTAATTAGCCCGAGCGCTCTCGTTCCGCAGCGGCAGGAAGGAGAGACTGAAATAGAGAGGGAGCTATTAACGGCAGGCCTGAATATAGCAGCGTTGAGCCGCCACACAACTGCCCAGCACCCAGCAGTCTCCTGAACAGGGTCGGAAAAAGCAGAGCCGACTTTTCTGGTGGAAAGTACAGCTGTTAGAGAGACAGAGAGAGAAAGAAAGAAAGAGAGAGAGAGAGAGAGATGACCATTCCTGACCATAACAGCCTTAACTCTCTCCCTTTAGCAGCTGCACTTTCCACTAGAATATTCTGTTCTTCTTTTTCCACCGTCTCCCATAGCAACTGCAAAGCTGTATCTGAATAACAGAACAAAGACTTCTTTCCTTTCTTTTCTCCCTCCCTTTTTCCTTCTCTCACAGCTCTGAGTAAAGTCTAGAGATTCAGATGTATCTAAAGACCTATAAAGAAACAGTTAAACCAAAAAAATGCATTTTATTTATTTATTTGTCCCCCATGAAACACAAAAGTTGGATTTTTTTTACAAGGCTTTTGCGATTTACAAAGTAATTAGATAAGATTTGTTTTTCAAATAAATGTTATTTTGAACTTTAGATACATCAAAAAATCCTGACAAAATGTAAAATATTAAGGAGCACAACCTTTTTTGTACTATAATAAGAAATGTTTCTTAAGAACCAAAATCAGAACATTAGAATGATTTCTGAAGAGGAAAGATGCTTAAAATTCAGCTTTGCATCACAGGAATAAATTACATTTTAAAATACATTTAAATTGAAAACAGTTATTTTAAAGTGTAATGATATTTCACAATATTACTGTTTTTTGTATATTTGATCAATGAAATGCAGCCTTGGTGACTTCCCAAAATTAAAAATAAAGTATTAAAAAAACTATAATATAAATATATTAAATGTAAAATCATAATATTATGTAATAGTATTAAATAAATTATATTTTTGTATAAAATATAAACAGAAACAGATTGTTCCAAGAATCAAGTATCACATCTAAATACTATATATTTATTGAACTCTGCACAGGAAAAACGACGGACACCCACTCTCTGAGAGGTCAATGGGGTGCCAGAGCTGGATTGAGGTCGCAGGGTGGCGTGAACGTGGGACACTGACCGGGACGAGGGGGCGGAAACGACGACCAATCAGATGGCACCACCAGGCCAGTGTAATTTAGCATGTTAATGCCAGGTTCATTTACAGCCAGGCTCCAGTCTGTGGCAAATTAATGGTAGATGGCCTCAGTCTAACACAATCACAGCTGACCCAGACAGTGCTCCACTAATGCAGACCTCGCTCTCTGGCTTCGTGCCTCACATGCATATCTGCACGCACGCTTTTGGTTTCTCCCTTTGTTAACATTTAGCGTAGCAGTAATGTATTATATCTTTATGCTAACACAGAGCTAAGCCTACACTCCTCTCCTCTCACCAAAATCACCATTTCAAGGAAGTAAGCACTTAAATTACAACTCTAAATCCCTAACTAACAATCATGGAGTGTTCTTCTCTCCAACAGACAGACAAATCCTCTGTAAAAGAGCCATGCTAAAGGGATTTTTCACAGCACGGCTTCATATCACCACAGTCTGGTGGTGGCTGCTACAAAGCAATCCACACACACATACACAGGCCGTCCAGACAGACCGGACAAAACGCTTTCCAATCTGAGAGGAAATGGGTCGTCATCATCGTGGATGGAAATGGGAAAATGGCCTCCCACAGACGTAGAGTAACAAGGAAGCTTATCGTTTCACAGCAAAAATTCCATGCCTTTAGATGGTTAAACAAAGAGAAAAACACCAGTATATGGTATAATCTGAAACTCATATATCTCCATGTAATGTCTGGCACTCTCTGTCTAAAGTTTTAATTTATCCTTTGTTTTTTTCAATAGTTTCAAAACATCTTTTATACTAAAAACAGGCCATACAGACCGTGAACCAGTAAGCAGTGATACTGATTTACAACATGGGGTTCAGTGAGTCAGATGTTTATTTAGTAACTGCTGAATGTATTCATTGAGTTGATTCAATGAAAGATTCATCAGACCGATTCCAACTTGTGAATCTTTCATTAAAAGAATCAACTCATGTGAACTGATCTATAGATGCCTATTTGTGGTACAGTCGTTTGATCCTATCTTATTCAATTCAGACTGGAAATTCACAATTAAATTAGAATTTCTGGAACGCAGTGCAATGTGCTGTGCCTAATTCAGAGAAGAACAGAAATCTCTCAATTCCTAGAAAACTGGCCTTGGGGTAGTCATAGAGAAAATGCACTGCTTAAGCAAAAAGGCAACAAAAAAAAAAGCTAATGAATAAAAGTGCTATACTCCACTGTAGTAAAAACTACATGGTGTATGTATTACAGTAGGAGAATGAAATTTTTCTTCCCTTCAAACGAAGCATTTTGTGGAGGTGTGTCTGCAGTTGTACTGGTGTGTGTGACGAATCAATAAAGAATGTCTCTGCCCACCAAACAAACCGATCTTAATTGATCGTTGGCATTGATTCTATCTTTATGTTGATGTGTGGGTTAGAAGAAGAGACATAAACCAGGCCAATCCAAAGATTTCCACTGATTTTCTAGAGGAAAACAGACTGCGCTGGGTGGATTGCATGTGTGTTGCCGGCTCGGCTCTTAATCCGCGAGGTACGTTTTCCATCGACGGGCAGATGGGATTATAATCCACTCATATTAGTCGTCCCAACCCAAACAGATAGACCTTTAAATGAGTATCTTAAAACCATAATCCAGACGCTCACCAATACCCAAAGGACTAAAACATAATGCAAACCTTTGCAGAAATGAGAAAAAAAAAATTGTTGTATGGAAATTTAATAACCACTGTCATCACAGTTCACCTTTTTACAAACAAGCACACACAAATTGCTACCTAGGCCAGTTATGATGAAGCACTGATCTTCTTAGTTGCATCCGAATTTTTGCTGACGGCCACACGCACAGAAATACAAAGAACTGCTGGTGGCCCACGTGGTATTAGCATCCCAGAGCAGGAGGTCTTTCTCCTCTGAACGCAGGATTGGAAAGTGTGCCAGAAAGAGGAGGGTGACAAAAAGGGGGCATGGGAAAAAATGACTCTGTGCCCAAATGCCCTGTCCTACTTCTGTCAAGCAGCTCTAATGCCTGTCTTGTGCAAATCATATGCGTTTTTAAATTCTGACTGTGCTGTTTCGATGTACGTCATCTTTGGGCCATTACAGATCATGAGAATTACATTTGTTTGTGTTCAAACCTAATGGACCAATTAGAAGAAGCTGGGGGCGGGACGAGCAAATCTTGCACATAACTCAAGAGTGCTGCAGGATGATAGATTTTTGTAGGCCAAAACCTGGAAATGAGTTTGCATTTTTGCACTTGCAGTGCATTGTCCAGAAGTCAATGTTTTTTTTTTTAATGGGTTTTTGGTAAAATGCCTAAAATAAAGTCTGTTTTAACAAAAGCTTAAGTATTTTCATGTTTTGTTCTACTACATAAAACCATGGTTCAGTTTGTTTATGGCCTATGTTTAGCCTTTTACTTCTGGAAATTGTATTTAGGCTTCAAAATGAATAAAAGTTGTGTTCATGATCATGAAAAAATGTGTAAGAATCATAAACCTTTGGCATTCACAGAACTTATTATCCAGAAGCCAATGGAAAAATCCAATTGGGAACCAGGGTAAGGCTTGGGCTACAAAACTACATTATCATTGCATCATATTTATCACAGTACAATTAATCAATGCACTGACGTTTTATGGATTTGGTTAGATGTGACATGTAGCTGTTAGCATGTGCTATAAGTGGACTGTGACTTTAACACACTCTGTCCTGCACTGCTGAGTTCACGCTTTGGCCCTTTTCAAACCAGCAATCAATTATCAGTCTAGCCAGAGCAAGGGCAGGACACATGAGACCTGGGTGGCGGTGTGTGTATGTGTGTGTCTTGGCTGGTGTCCACTGCAGCTCAGGCAACTCTGAGCGCGTGCATATGTGTGTGTGGGTCTGCTCGAGTCATGGGGTTAAAGTCAAAACCAGCACCTGCTGCTCTTAAGCTCGCACATTACAGGCCTGCAACTCGAGACTTTACATGGGCACACGTGCACCACAGACCCATTTTCACACTTAAACTGAAATCAGCAACATTTTTTTTAGGGTGCATGATGTATTCAGTACAAACATGTATACAGTAGTATAGGCTTTGAAACAGTCTCTACTCAGAAATTGCTACAAGTAGGCCTTACACACGGAATTAAACTAAATAGACTATACTATTAACTATAGACCGAAAATGTAAAGGTCAAATCATTATATAATTAAATTAAATTAAATTTTATTAAATTATATTGATAGTTAGATTATTATTACAATATAATTTTTTTTTTACAACAAAGACAAATAGATGCAAATGGCATCCTTCTGACACATGTGTAAATAGAAAAACAATAAAACACATTCAGATAATGCAACGCTCATGTTTATGACGGTGTCTTTAGAGCATCCATGGGAAACAGACCGTTTACTGATGGCATCTCTTTAAAAACGCAGTGACCACAGCGCTGATGGAAAGACCAGGTGTTAAACTGATAAACAGTGAAAACTGAAATAAAGTGGTAAAAGGAGAGGGGGAAGAACAACTGAGGGGTGTGAGGGATGAGTGCAAAGGACCTATGAGGGCTGTAAAAAAAAAGAAAAAAAAAGGGCCTGTAAAAAACCGAGGGTGTAGTTGGGGTCGAACGCTCGCTCTGTGTTTAGGTGGGTTCACTCAGAGGTGAGTGACCAGTCCTGAGTCGTAAACAGTCTGAAGTTTACAGCCATCATTCCGGTTGTTGTGCCCCCCCCCCAACCCTAATCAGGCTGAAGAAAGCAAGGCCGCTATAAACTGCACGCGGAGAGGAGGACAACTGCTCGCCAAAGCCAGGTCAGGGCAAGCAAGAGGGGGCATGTGGAGTTCAAATGTCCTTCTGGATTCTCAGGATATATTTAATGTTCTGATGCCCTGTGCAAAACATATGCAAGTAACTGAGAATATTTTGAATGAGAAGAAAGGAAAAAAATAAAATAAATAAAATAAAAAAATATCTATATATTTGATGATTTAATTTTTTTTTAATTAGGTTCTTTTTATTCTGTTTCTTTTAGACAGCAAATAAATTACCTGAATGCATTTTATAAATGTGATTTTTACATGCATATTCGATTTATACAGGGAAATAAATACTTTATATTACAAATAACAATATATATTTTATTAATTGCTAGAAATATTGGCAGATACATTTAAGGATTGTTTTAACTTTGATGGGGACAATGTTCATACCCAAAATCTAGACTCATAGTTTGATGACTTGGCTAATAGAAAAAGAAAAATAGAAAAGGAAGAGATGTAAAGAAAAAGCAAGCAGCGAGTGGTCCGGGGGTCATAGCAGATCTTGATTCCATCTGGTTCGTATCAAAACAAACATGAAGGGTGAGAGACAGACACTAATGTTCTCCTCCTTGATGAGGGGAGGTGTCAAAGAAATAACAGCAATGAAAAAAAGAAGGAGGAGGAGGAGAGAAAGAGAGGGGTAAAAAGACAGGATGTTGTGGTTGAAAAAAAGAAAAAAAATAGGAAAGGGGAAAAAAGCTTGGCACTTTTCTCACTGGAGTTGGTCTTAATTAAAAAGGATTGGTTTTATGTGACTGCCGGAGGGGAGAGACAATTTACTGCAAACATGTTCAGACAGACTGAAAGAGAGAGAGAAAGAGAGAGAAAATATCTCGGTCTGGGTGGTTCTGTTTAACCTTATGTTTAACGCAAGTTTTAGACACGGAATGTACATGTTTTATGTAGGCAAACGTAAGGGAAGCCACAAAGTGTGGTCAGGTAGAAAGTTATCATTATGGTTCTGGTTTGACAGGCTTGGATTTTTAGAACTAGTCTCAGACTAGTATGATGACACCAACAGTCAAGTGTTGCGTTCACACTGACAAGGAGTCATCATGAATAAGAGTGACATTACTGGATTGGTAACGATTACTCACGCACATCATTTCAATTAAAGTCGCGCCGGCAGTTCACGTCCACTCATTTCACGCCCAAGTCTGACCTGGTTAAATGATGTCTAGGACAAACCCTGAACGGGTCAATTAAACCTGCCACTAGACTGTAATTCTGAAGACACACGTTTCCCGCTAACCGTTTAGTGCGCAGACAGGAAGATGACTATTTCCTCAGCAAGAACAATCTCGATTTCCTCATCATGTGTGTGTGTGTGTGTGTATTTGGGTGTGTGTGTTGCAACAGCAGTGGCAGAAAGAGCAATTTTGCTAAAGAATGTGTCAATGCAGGAAAGTCTGTCTGACACTATAACGGCACAGAACAGGGAAGCGCTGACCTCGTTCTCACCCCTATCAGAAAACACATTTCAGTTATTCATTCACTCCATCCACACTCGCATTCCTCGAACACAGAACGAGTCTGCTTAAAAGCGTAGTAATCTTTTATCGCTTCATTTGCTTGAGGTTGCATAAATTGCTATTCACACATGAAAAATTCTATAGCTGAAATAAAGAAAAAGAGTGAGATGAAAAGGTTTAAAGCACTTCAGTATCCATTTGCTGTATTGAAACGTACTTTACATGATCCATATTACACAAACAGTAAAAGCAAAAATGCTGTTTTTGTATGTAAATACGAAGTTTTGTGACTTTGACAAGCAATAGAACATTTTGTCAGTCGTGTTTTGCAGCTAGTTCCGCCCACAGCGAAATCTCATTGGTCCAGCATAACTGTATAGTTTAAAAAGTAAAATGTTCTGAATAGCTGGGATTGATACATTTGCATTTTAGCATTTAATGTGAACAGACGAATTCCTGGAAACGTATTCGTCACTACAAAACAAGAGGGCAGTTCTGCTAAAACCGGTAACCTAGATTCAGGGATGTTTCCCAGCACAAAGGCTCCTCGTTGATCTCCGGAAGATATTTTTCATACCTCTTTTGCAGACTAAACTAACACGCACACACAAACATGCACTAGACAAAACTTCCAAGCAAAGCCAAAAATGGCAACGTTATCCAAAATGTGATCTTAATCCACTGGCCAAAATATAAGGGTCCAGATGAGAGCGATTCTCCCATGCTTCCAAGCAAACAAAATCCTGCCAGCTCTACCGTGCCACTGACGTTACTATAGCAATGCCCAACACAGCGCCAACCAAAGAGCAACTATCGGTGCGTGCTTGTGTCTGTGTGTCAAGAGATTTGTACCCTGTTTGCTCCAGGGAGTGCCAGTCTCATAGATGTGTGTGAGCTTGTCTGCTGTGTGTGTGTTTGTTTGTGTGCACCTACTTCTAAAGGTGGGCATGATTGTGTTGGCATTGCTCAAGTCCTATGCAGGGCCGCTGCATACCTGAGCACACCTGAACCCTGAGACGATAATCTGATAGCGGACGTGCACGTACAGACACGAAGCTGGAAATTCCTTTCCTTCGTTCACAGGCCTTTCTTTCTTTCTCAGTCTCTCTCTGAAGTAGCGAGGCGTGTCCAACTGTACATCTGCGTGTCTGCGTATTTGTTTAATGTAAATCTGCCTTTCGAAAGTCTTCAGTGAGGCAGAACGAAAGCTTAGACTGTGACTGAGAGAAAAAAAGACACCCTTACAAAATCACCAACCCGTACCCACCCACCACAAAAATTTTTTATATCTTGATATTCATTGCTCTGAATTTTTTTTTTTTAGAAAACACTTTCAAAACTCATGTTTTCCACTAAATGTAATAAACTGTAATATTTACCTATATGAAACAATATTCATTCAGTGATTCAGTGATGAATCTGTCCAAACTCTCCTTTTTAATAGATTGATTCGGAACTCAGATTTAAAGATTCATTTGCCTCAGAAAATGACTATTAAGATCTCTATCTAACCCTCTTGAACTCGACTGTCACTAAAAAGCCTTTAAGAATGCTTAACAAATTTGGTTTCAAATCGACACAATATCCACAATAATGCTTAATTTTACATTGTAAGCAAAATGTATATAGCTCTTCCATCCAAACATGTACCCAAATCTTCACATCCACCCTCCCGAATCCCCCTTAAATTAAAAAACCTGCACTAAAACTAATTTCCTACTCTAGGTGACGAGTGACTCTCTCTCTCCCTCTTTCTCTCTGTCTCACACACACACACACACACACACACAGTAAAACACACAGTAATTATGAAAGTGCCTTGGGTTCTAGAGCCTTGCTCTCTTTAAAAGTTGACCTTTGCCTCAGTTCAATCTGTCGAATAAAACTCCAAGCATCAATCATCCCTCTCAGAGTTCTATCTCTCCTTTTCTCTCTCTTTCACCCTCTGCTAATGGGTCTCATCCCTCATTCATGAAGACAGACAGGAGCGAGTTGTAACTCAGCTCATAAAAGAGACAGATAGCGTGTCATACGCAGAGCATATGCATCATGAGAGAGGAGCCAAAGAGAAGAGCTTTCCTATCCTTTTATCTTGTTTCATTATCATTTTATATTAGCATATTTTGGGGGCGTCGTAAAAAAAAGAATGTGCGCGAGACCCTGCGTCTGTAGCCTACATTATTCATCATTCAGTACTGCGAGATAGGCTGTCCGTCTCCACACCCTAGAAATTCTTGGATAGGCTTTCGTCTTTTTTTCCGACTTGCGTTTTCTTTCGCACCCCTTCTCTCTCTGTTTCCTTCTTTCGTTCTTGTACTCTTCAGTGTCTGGCAGAGCGAGTGTTTTTCTCCATGGAAACCGACATAACAGTCTGCCTAAGCCAAACTCCAGCTCTACAAACAGAACCAAATCAAATCTATCATCCAGTCCTGTTATTCCATGCACTCTCTCTCTCTCTCTCCCTCCCTCTCTGTTTTTCACTCTCGTTCAGCTCAGCCAGCTCCGAAGGATACAGTTCCGAACACAGACGTCATTCGCAAACTCCTGGGGATCGTTAATATTTGTATGATGAGGTTGCGCATGAAACGAGAGCGCGCGCAAGAAATATAAGGAATATAAAAGATGAAATCATTGACGCCACGCGAGGGTGTTAAATTCAGTTCGAACGGTGCGGTTAACCTTCCTGAATGCTAACACAATTTTGAGCGTGCATTCAACCAGAAAACTGGCCTTTCTGTTTCAAACCCACTTTAATGACAAAAGCCCCCAAAAATGGATATTTGTCTTGGTTACATAAGCGTTTAGTCCATAGACGGAAAAGATGACGGATGTCGAGAGGTGCTACGTTTCCCAAGGCTTTCCCAACGAAACACATTGTTCTTTCTGGATTTGACAGATGCAGTTAAAAAAAGCTTAGTCTTGGAACTTATCAATTTTTAACAGAATGTGTGGACTAGTGGTTGTGGCTAAGTTCAATCCATAGACTACGAGGTGAAAGGTCAAGCACCGCTAAGACGCTTAAAAATACCAATACGGCCAATTGACTCACTGGCTTCTTCATATTAACTTCCGCATGCTAAGAGCTTTGCAAGCATGTGTGTGAGATTTCTAACCGCCTTATTACTGATCCAAGTCCACAACTACATTACAAAACAACATTTCGCAATAGGTGTTGCTTTTCCTGCCACAAATCATGCTTAGTGCCATCGTGTTTTGTCTGTGGCGATGTCACTATGTGTTTAAAGATACAGAATCGAGAGGAATACATTCAGTTCACTTCCTAACTCTTTCTTTCATTCAACAGGAAACATATAGAAATGATAGACAAGGCAGTATCATTAATGTAGCTACTCGTTCTGATTCAGAAGTGCTTCTCAAAGCAACACAATCACAACTTTTCAATGACAGAAAGGCTTACTGCAACATAAACTGCCATTCACAATCATGCATAAGGAAAGCATTTGGGGGGGAAAAAGAAGCTTTGCATAATTTTTCCACATTGACTCAAGAGTGCGTTCCTTGGCTTGGCTGAGGCTTCCGCTTTTATATTTCCCCAGTCAGCCTGTGATGCAGTTTGTGCTCAGTAAAATCCTGAGTGAGAAAATAGCGGAAGAAGGCAGCTGCTTCTCAGCGCAGAGAAAGAGCGTGAGAGGGGGAAGTTACAGCGGGGTCGGGGGTGTGTGGATGAGGAGAAGGATGTACCAGCATGAGTTGGCAAGACCAAGGATTTTCCACTGACATGCCTTCCATAAGGTTCCCCTGTCTCTTCCCCTCTCGGACACCCTCACTTTCTCCCTTCCTCTGAGTGGGACGGTGTTCGCGGTCTCCGAGCAGGGGAGAGGGGCGTGTTTCCTGCTGTTCTCATCGCCTGTATCTTGGCTCGCCAATGAAGGAGTGTGTTTTCCACACCAGGAAAAGAGATGGTGGAAAAGGACAGAAGAGGTTGGGAGGTTTAAGGAAAGAAAATGGACATAAAAAGAATTTAACTGTCGTCCTAAGAGAGCCTATTTACAATTTTGCTAGATGTAGTTTCAAAAAGCTCTTTTTAAAATATCAAACTTTCGATTTCCTTTAACTTTAACTAACCATAACCAGATTTTGCAGAATTGAGCATTGTGAGATTTGACTATGGTTGAATTTTCTTTGTCATGACAACTCTCGGAGAGATTGGCATGGTAATGTACATGACAGTGTTAATGTATTTGGTCTTGGTGGAAAATGCTGCTGCTGCTGTAGCAGATCAAGTATCGAGACTTGCTACTGCCAATACATCCATAACATGCTGCTGTGAGCATGTAAGAAACACTGCTGCTGCAAATATAACATACATGAAATAACCCCTATATAGCACCTCGTAGCAGATCTATACAGGTGGAGCTGGGGAAGGTGGAGGGTTTCTGAATCACGCTGCAACTGCTACAGTCATATATTTGAATGTTGAGCAGCGAGCTCATTGGCTACTGATACAGGAGAGAACCAATCAGCTGTGCCATGTGATAATGATGACATTAGGTCAGATTGATTTAGACCTATCGGACTGCGCCATCCTGAGTTTCATGTCAGAACTCTGTATTTTAATAAAAATTAGTAGCCACAATCTCAATGGCGTTTCAGAGTAGAGGAACAGAGCTCTTGTCATTCTCTCCTCGTTTTCTGCCTTCAGTGCTGGCTTTGTGATTTCAAGCATTCAAACGTATGCATTTTCACCTGCAGGGTTGCATTCTAACAACCTTGTTCGACAGGATGTTTTGGTCTCTGTGGTGTGTGTTTTGGTAACACAGAGTCTGCACAGGCTCATTTAGTTACCACAACACCTTTGTCTTCTTCACACAGGCATGGACCAACATGCTTTGGCTTTGCGCGAATTTACTTTGGAGTCAAATCTGTTTTGTTGTTTTAAGTCTGAACTACAACAAAAAGTCTTATCGTTAACTAAGATTAAACTATTAGAAAATCATTTTCAGTATTGAAATAAAGCTGAAGTAAACTAAAACATATTACATTAAAAACTTAATCTTAAATGAAAATTATAAGTTTGTTGGCTAAATGAAATAAATACGTTTAAGTAATAAAATTAAATTAAAGCTGAAATGTTATAAAACAAAAACAAAACTGAAAATATAAAAATAACATAATTCTCTCTCTATACATATAATTATTTTTTTTAATCTATGAAATGTGTTGACAGAGCATGAAATCAGTTTCAGACCCCGAATGTTTCCAAAGCTAGCTGAAAAATCACATTCATATGTAGTTTGAAATCTGATTTTCAGTGTAAACGTTTCAAAGGCAGAGAGCAAATTTCCTCATGATTACATCGCTAGCGACCAATGTAGATATATACTGAGCACACAGAACAAACAGATCAGATTTTATCACTTCCAATATGAGAGAATAGTCAGCACTAAAGATCGGATTTGAAACCCAAATCTGATTTATGTGCAGTGTGAACAAAGCCCTAGAGTCTAACCCAACAAAAGCAAACAAATGAGCACACTGCTGCTGAATTCAACCAGCCAAAGCTGTGCCCTACATGACCACATGCTATAGTGCAAGAGATTGCCTGTGCCCTGATGGCATACATCTTAATCTCTCGAGGCTTTGGCTGGAGCGTTTCTTGTGCCAGCAGTTCTCTGAACAGCAGTTGGGCAGCTGTGAGCATTTTAGGGGGAAGATTTGCACCAGGTTTCAACCATAAACAATGAGCTCATTCTTTTGCATCTGCTCCCAAAGACAGCACTCATTCAGCCTGAACTCGTGCTAGAGCTCTACGAACTAAGGCCGTTCTCAATTATAATGCTTTGTTATGATATTATATGTGATTTAACACCTTTCAATCATAAGCCAGCAGAGAAATAATGATTTGATATGTGTAAAATTGCCTTGCTATGTAAAACTTTTTTTTTTTTTTGGTTTTGTTTGCACAGTCCTGTTTTTATTTTTCCATCCATTCACTTACATCGCATTAAACATTCTTCTGGGAAAACTGGCTTGAGATCAGCAGAAAAGGGGAAATATATATCAACACCCAATATGGCAGCAAGAGAAACATCAAGCCATTTTGTCTGAGCCATTTCCTGTTTAAAGTAGGATGTGAAAGGATAAGAGCCTGTAAAGCTTTCCTGATGGGTTCTTTACTCTTTAACAGAGTCGCCTCTATTTTTCTTTTTTACAAGTTCTCTCTCGGTAAACAGCATTTCAATTAACTTGGCCTTCGCTTTAAAGGGATGTTTTCCGACTTTGCTACTTTAATACTGGAAACAAACTGGAGTTACGTGGCAAGGAAAAACAGCCAACGGTTTAGATAAGGACAAATATTGACCCAAATATATATTTCAAAATATAGCACAGCTTAATTATTATGATTATTATTAATTATTTAAAAAAAATTGAAAGTATATTTCATGTAAATTGAAAAAAAGAGTACTTTAGGGGGGAAAAATCTCATTTTAAAATCCATTTTTTGGTAAATGCAAAACTTAATTTATAAATATATTAAGATAGACACCCAAAATATGTGAGTAAATTTGAACTTCTCAAAAATACATGTAAATATTTCTTAAAATATTTTATGTAGATACACGTTTATTAATATATCTGTAAAATGTGCATATTAATATTATATATAATTAATAAATATTATTTGAATTTTAATTGAAATATTTATCTTTTATTTATTTTATCATTTCTTTTAATGCCTCATGCAATACTTATATTTTATATATATATTTTATATTTTTATAACTGACTGTAAATTGATGTAAAAGTACATTTAACAAATAATTATTGAATGTGCATTTGAATTTCATTTGACTTAATTTGTGTCAGAGACAGCAGAGGTCGAGTATGTGCTTTTCTAACTTGGTAAGTGTGTGTGTATGTGTGTGTATCCCCATGCCAAGGGAAGTGCAGGGGGTCACAATGTGTTGTGACTGCAGAGGAGGAGGAAAGTGCGTTTGTGTGTGTGGGAGAGAGCAAATGCCAGCCATGCGGCGGGGGGTCTCTGCGCATTTTGACTGCAGTGCGAGGACAGACAGATGAGCAGGTGGCGCTCAGGTGGGGGTGAGTGTGGGGTGTGGGGGATTGTGGGTAATGCCAGACTTCTCTGCCCTTTACGCTCCACATGCCTTCATACTGCACATGCTTCAAACAAGCGCTCCCCTACACCAGTTACTGTGTTCTTGTGAGCCTAAAGTATTGTGTGTTTTCAAAAAGCCCAGTCTTTATAACATACATTTTACAGTCTGAGCTGGGTTGAGCAGTAATAAGCCATGCACAAATGCACCGCTGAAGCTTTGTGCAAACTAACAAGCTCAGCTGGTGTATGAACGGCCCCTCGCACACTATCAGATCTGTTTAGCAGTCAGCAGGGTCCGTACGACTAAATCGTTGTGTATGCGTGTACGCATGCATGGCAAAACAGCTCCTGACAACATAGTCATTCTCTGCGGAGTCCCTGAATAAACACTGAGCAATCAGCTCTAATTATCTCATTGGACACATGCACAAGACAACAGCTCACAACAGTCAATGCGCACTTGAGAGTGATGAGAGCGCTGATTCGGCAACAAGTTACTTAATAGAGTTTGTTTATTCAATGAACGATGACATGGTGGATTATGCGAAAGGTAACAAGGATCTGCTAGAAATCACAATCATTTAAATATTTTTAAATAAAGCCTAAAGCCCTGACACTGTTTACAGGGGTGGATGTAAGTTTATACATTTGGGTTTACAAAAATGGCCCCAGACATGTCATCAAAGGTAAAACGATTTGTAAGGAGTAAAAGTAAATGGATAATATTAATTCATTCATAATTAAAAAAAAACAAAACAGTTATTTAATTAGCTAGTGGTAAATTGTGTAGGGGTTTACCAACAATTCCTAGATGTCATCCATTTAAAATTATTTGAAAAATTTGAAAATTAATAAATAATGAAAATGAATGAATTAATAATTAAATAATTTAAAAAATAAAAAAAGTTCAAAATACTTACATATCAAATATAATATATAATAATGAGAAAAATAATTTATTAAGCTTCATTTAATGTAATTAAGTTTGAGTGTAAGGGATTACAAAAACTTTATGTAATTTAATTACGCAATTTAAGTGCAAAATAGTCATAAATACCTATATCATTGAAAAAAACAATTGGTACACTGCAAAACTTTATTAAATAATGTTTCAGGCAAAAACCTTAGTTTTTACATACAGTATCAGCAATGAGAAGCCTATATTTTCATGTAGATAGTTAGGTAAATGTGAGCATGTGTGTAAAGCATGGAGAAAGAGAAGACAAATATGAGGGAAGAAAGTCTGCATGTAATATCAGTAACATTGGCTTGACGCAGCTGTAACACAACTTCATCAATCTCATGTGTAGTATATTAAAATAAAGTGTTTCTAACAATGTAAAATTGTCCTTTTCCTGTCAAATTTTCACTTATGAAGGTCTCTATGCAATTTGCAAGCAAGGTCATTGAAAAAAGGGCGTGGAATTAAGCCAACATTACCTTACTGTCTCTCTCTCTCCCTCTCTCTCTCACACAGGAAGTCAATAAGTTTCAGCAGTCTAGCCAGAAGGCTACAGGCCCAGACTACAGATGTTCCATCTTCTCTTTCTCTCTCTGCAGAGTTACTGCAGGCAAGCCTGTTTTGGCTCTTAAAGTGACAGACACAGTTTTTCTGGTCTCAGTTCACATCAGTTATGGCCGCTGCTAACCAGGAACACAGAGCGCCATTCTTCTCTCCCTCTTTTTCGCCCTGGTTTCCCCTCATTCCCCTCTCTCTTTAAACAGAATGACTGGCCGGAGAGGATATAAGGCTGATGGGAGCCGGGCAGAAAAACTGTGGGTCTTTCAGGTGACGCTATCACAGAAGCCAAGACGGCTTGTAAAGTTCTGCTATAAAGATGGAATCACAGCAGCATGGCTTTTTTATGAGGAAAAAGAGGACAGTATAGTCTTTTTTTCTTAAAGGTGAAGTGTCCTTTTTCCCCCAAAAAATTTACTTTTTTACTTTTTCTTCAATACTAAATAGTTCATTTATATATATATATATATATATATATATTTATTATATCATTTACAACAACAACAACAAAAAATTTATTCAATATTTATTCAATAGTATAGTATGTATAAATGTTATTAATTAGCTTTATTTTTATATTTTCAGTTTTCATTTAAATTTTACTTTAATTTTTAATTGAAATTTTATTTCAATTACCGAAAAATATTTTAATAGTATTAGTAACAATACTGGTTTGATCACCCAACTAGCCCAAAGCAGCAAAAAATGGCTCAGTCAGTTGTGTGATTTTGGGGGCGTGACTGTTTGTTTGTCTGACCAATAGGATGAGTGTTCAAAAACCTGTTTGAAAACAGTCACTATATTTGTAATTCCATTTGGTGTTGCTAATTATTGCATACTTTTATTATATTTCAAAATAGTAAATCAAAGACAGAGAGAAAAAAAAAGGAAAACGAACATAGCGAGACTCAAACCCAAATCTGCTCAAACGGACTAAAAAGGCCACTCCCCTGACACACATTTCAACTTTAAAAAGAAAACAAATCAATAAGATGTTATGAGCATTAGATTTAAACCTACAAATCTGAAATGAGCAACTTGGTTTAAAGCACTTACACTAACCAGTGCAGCTTTGAATGACGTCTATAGTTGCACACATCACTCATGGAAGTGCAAAACTATACGAGGTGTCTGTTGAAAAGCGTCACCACAGCTGAATCGGCAGTGTCTCGCTCTGCAGAAGCAGACGCTGCTCTCCGCAGCCAGACGCTAGCATGCGTCTCGCTGAGCTGTGCTGAGACTGTCAGCATTAGTCCTTCCTGTCCTTCGCTCTGATCTACCTGCTCAGTATGCACACTTGCATCTCTCTCACTCGCTCGCTCTTTCAGGCTTTTTTCCTGCTCGCTGAGTGAAAAGTGGAGCCTCGTGCCAGCCAGGAGAGGAAGCCATTAAAGTTTAATGAGAGCTGAGAGATACAGAAACCCGCAAGGGTGTGCCTGCCTCCTTCTCTCACACACACACACACACACACTCACACACACATCTACTCTTCCACAAACTACCGTCAGCTCTTTTTTTATTCCTTGACATTCCTCACATCACCATCACAACAGAAGTCAACTCAACTGTACACTTGCCGAATGGTGATAAAGGAGAAAAAGTCAAGGATAAAGAGAAAGTGATTGTGTGATGTAGTAAGAGAATGTGTGGCTCTTCCTGACCTACATGCAATGATGATGATGATTCACATGATTTAGCCCCAAACATTAAGCCCACAGACTTCCAAGGGTAAATGGATTTACTGAAGGAAGAGTGGCCTTATCAGATGTCCACTTAGTAGTGTGTTCGCTCTCCTCTCTTTCCATCATTCATGTTTCAGCCCTGCTTTTTGATGAAAATGCTCAGCATGTAGTGTGATACTGTGCAACTAAACGTGTTCACTTCCCTTTCTGTTATGACTTTTGTGAACCTTACAAATCAACTTGACCTTTAAAGGAATGCTTAAGGTTCAAGTTAGGCTCTGGCACCAATCTTAGTGGTTGATTGGGTCCCACTTTACTTTAAGGTCCAATTCTTGCTATTAACAAACCATTAACTATGACTTCTGCCTCAATAAACTCCTAATTTGCTGATTATTAATAGTTAGTAAGGTAGTTGTTAAGTTTAGGTGTCGGGTAGGATTAGGGATGTAGAACATGGTCATGCAGAATATGTGCTTTATATGTACTAATAAACAGCCAATATGTTAATAATAGGCATGCTAATAAGTAACTAGTTAATATTGAGAATTGGTCCCTATTCTAAAGTGTTACTGTTGACTGATACAAAAAATATTTTCACACTTGTAATTATTGTGTGTCGAGTAACATGACAAGATTTTCCTTTTCCAGATTTGGAAAACAATTTATGTTTTTACATTTCCCGATGTATTAATTGTGGGTGGAGTAACACTGTAAGTTGAAAGACTGGATATAACTTTCAGACAAGGTAAGTAAGCACAATTAATTTCTAAACGCTTTCATAGTTTCAGCATATCAATTTGGCAAGGCAAGGCAATGTTTTTTTGGTTCTCCCCACAAAGAATTTTAAAAACCAAACCATAGAGAGGTGTACTGCCGTGTATGTTTCCGATAAGAAGTGTGTTGTGTGCTAGAGTCGGGTGGTAAACCGTCTCGTCCGCTGTAGCAATCAGTGTGGTGTGTGTCTCGGTCTATCTAAAAGCCACGCTGGCCTACGCTGCAGTTTCACTATGTTTTCTAAGTTCATGTTCGTGTGTATTCACGTGTGCACGTGTATGTGCACTGCAAAAAGCCGCTACCGCAAAACCATTTTACCCAGATCCTCCCTTGCTTGGGTCTAACACACACCCACACGCAACTCCATATTCACACCATAACAGATAGCGTATATCAGAAAAAAGTCGAGTGACACTTACCTAGAAATGGTAGAAAGCAGGTCCAGATACATGAAAAAGAAAAAAAATAGAGAAAGTTAGTTCGTTTAATAAAGTACAACTCCCAAAAATTGAAAATCACATACAATTTTACTTATTCTGTGCATGTTTTACGGAAAAACAGTATCTCTGAAGTTCAAGGGAAGGAAGACAGCCTCGAGCCTGACTCTGTTAAGCATGTACATTTTAGTTTGCAACAAAAAAAAAAAAACAAATTCCGCCCACACAAAACCACAAGGCTGCGTACCGCCACATAAACACACGCAAAACACACAGAGCTTGTGAAAAGGAAGACCTCTGCAAGTCTTTCTGCACCTATTTGCTGATCTCGCTCGATCTTTCTTTCTGTCTCTCTCTTTGTCGCGCTCTCTCTGTTTTCTCTAACCTCCATGTAAGTGGCGGAGGGCGATGCAGTGGAGCTCATTAGAGGTAGTTATAGCTGAGAGAATTTCAGCCCATAAAACCCGCCGTCTGTTCCCCCCTCTGCCTCAGAAAACCACCAATTACACACAGACACACACATTTATTCAAAGACTCATTGCGCACAAAGAGGCACACAGCTTGTCTTTTAGAGAGTTTTTTGAAAGACATCCCATTTTTTATTAGAAATTTTATGTCTCAGTATCTAATTTCCAGTTCTACAAATCCACAGAAGAACATAATTGAATCGTTCTACAAGGCTAAGCTAGTTAGCCGCATGACTGATGTGTATTTAGCGTGGTCAGATAAGAGCAAAAATAGCACTGATAGCAAAACCGCTTTACTAATCTTCAAAGTGCAAAACCAAACCTTGCCTAACTAAGCTGTTCTTAGAGTGACCGTGCACGTTTTATTTGTGCTGAAGGCAAATACTGAGCTAACACTAACGCTAAGCTAACGAGAACCTCATGGCTTGAGTGGAACTCAAGTGGGACCCTTGCTTTACAAACAGACACACTTGCAAGCTCACATAAGAAATGCATGCGCACACACACACTTGTTCTGCTAATGAGGTGAAGCCTTAGCAAATCTGTTTGCTTTTCTCACCTCACCCCCTCATTACGTCCTACTTCAGACACCCACAAACGATCATCATTCACCGTTATTCAACAGAAAGAGAAAGAGAAAAAAGGGAGAGAGAAAAAGTGGGCTAGCTTTTAAATCCTGAAAGATAGTTTCTTTTGTATGACTTTTGGCAAAGAAATTATGAAAAAAAACATGTTTTTGGCTGGTGAACTTGATTAATCGGACTTTACAATGAATGTTAATAATTAGGCTAGTTATGGGTTTGTGACACATGAGCAAGTAGGCCATCTTAATTATTTAAGATACGTAACAGAAAATGATTTTTTTAAGCAAAAATTACAACTGAAACACTCTTAAAATAGCCCTGTTTGTATATTTTGAGTTGTAATATTGTCGAAATAATTGTATCTCGCTAATTTGAATTCTGAGGTATTTCGTAGCCAATTTCTCATCTCAAGCTGATGGAAGCTAAATCCCTACAAATTGAAATGGGTCATGAAAGAATTACAGTTTATCAATTTTTATTTCACGTCCTCAGTTGACAGAGATGTTTGCTTCAGTAGCCAGAAAAGAAACGCTCTACCCTCTTTGAGGGATAAACAGCGAATATCAGCCGACGGAGGAGTCGCAGACAGATCAGCTGAAATTTTAAGGTGGATGACTCTCTTCAAAGACGCCACTTTCTCATGGAGATTAATCACTTAAGAAGATTGTCTTCCCCTCTTTTTCAATACCGATGCTGTTAACAGGATTGCTTTGGCTAATGTTCCTTATTTAACATATCCCAGACTGACTGAAAAGTGGCACGTTTTCATCTGAAAAGGGATCAACCCAAGAGACAAAGAGTGAGAGATGATAGTTCTTGACTTCTTTTTCTCTTTCACTTTCTCTCCCCCTCTTTTCCCTGTGTTCTTCTTTCTGTTTCTCAGCAGGCCAAATCGCCCGCCAAGAAGCCTTGGTGCTAGCAGGGGGGCTACGCGTTCTTCTGTCTTTCTTTGTGTGTAAACTTCCCAAGTTTATTCCTCCCTTTCTTCCTCATAGCTCCAAGACCCTTATCACTGTATAAAATGTAGTCTCACTATCCCTGGTGGGACATGTTGCCCGCATACATGAGTGGTGATAGGGGGCTCTGTTGTGTTTATCTTTCTTTAACCTTTAAACCCTAGTCGCTAACTGTGAACGCCCGGCTTAGCTAGAGTCTGTCTGAGAAAGCGAGCACATTTCCTTTCTCACTACCTTATCGGCCGGGCCGCATCTGAAAGCCCGATCTGACTCTAGTTCTGTACAAGCACGATGTTCAGAGGAGAGAAAAGACACAAAAATGAAACGACTAAGAACTGAGAATGGAAAGAGGAAGATGTGAGTGCATACATTAGGCCCAAAACGCTGTTTTTGTGAAGCGCCTGCCGAAAGTGTCAACCAACAAAACTCTCACTAGAACTGAGAACATTCACTCTGAAACATACAAGGCCTTTGGAGGAAGTGTTTTATTTGTGATTAGCAATTTTTTCTGTCATTTTTCACACTTTTACCAATTGCTCTTAGAATAAACATCAGAAACAGCCTATGGCAGTGTTTTTTTAAAAAATGTTGATTATCCCCTATTCAGATTATTTTTTTGTCGCTGAATTTCTATCAAATTCTCTTCAGGCTCCCCCTGTGAGCTCTGTTTTGACAACCACTTGGATATACAAGCTCAGATATAAACACCACAATGTTGAATTGTATTACACACAATGGACATGTGACCTTGAGATGACAGTCATACATTTAGAAGGACCCCCATCACCCCTATTAAGACTAAAGGTTAGGCGGCCATGCCACTTTATGGTTGCCAGATGTTATGGAAGCCCACATTATGCCTGTGAACTAGCCTGAGCCTCTGTTAAGATTGACCGCTTGACCCTGGTCACATAAACCTGGCGTTCAAAACCTCAAGGCTCCAGTAGTGGCACCGCATCATGCAAGAGTGCTACATAAAAACTGTGAGCAAAACTGAGGATGACTTTGGTTGCATTTCACATCTGATTAAATTCTTGCACTTTGAGTTTTATCTTGAACACAGTTGAACTAAAGGTGATGAAACGTCTTCATTCCTTCATTAGAGAAGCTATCATCTAACCAGTGCAGATGAGACAGACCTGTGCTTGTTTTGGTGAGGTCGTGAACCCACGACCGCTCCACGTAACGGCTCACACCCGTTTGGGTTTATAACCCTTCACACTGTAAAGTTTAGGAGGGGCAGTCTGGAGCTCTTTTAAGAATAACAGCCAGGCACTTTAAGTGCTATCTTGAAAAGTGATCAGCAAAGACAAATCAGCTTAATGACACCAAATGCAGCCTAATGAGTGCAGGCTTGCTAACGGCCCCTAGCCTGGGTCAGTCTCAGGTCAGGTTGAAACACAGGGCGTCAACTTTAGACCTTCCTTCCCTAGGAACTGCAGAGGGAGTGAAAGAAAGGTAAAGTGGAAATAGTGCATGGATGATTTGAAAGAAGAATGAAGGAGAACCAGAAAATCCGAGAGTGTCTTCTTTAGACATTTTCTGGACCGTCAAAGGTTGTTTGAAGAACACAATAGGAGTTTTGAGAGTTCAAAATGTTGAATAAATAAATCAAACTAATTATATACAAACACCCACATATATTATATTAAAATTAGCATTTTGTTATGAATCATTAAAAGTAAAACCAAAACAGTAAAATCAAGTGAATTTAGGAATCACAGCATTATAATGTACAGTATGAAAAATGGATATTTATTTTGAGATATGCTAAAGATTACATCTAACAATGCCTAATACTCTGCTGATACTGCAAGAGCTAATACAAAGAGACCAGTTTGCGGAGCTTCCACATGTTCAAAATATTGCAAGAAAATGTGGTATGATGTGGTAAAAATTGTGGTAAGCTTTCTGCAATCCCATAATTCATCATGACAAAAGCAGGGCATTCAGTAAAATTGTAACCGTAAGCATTTTCACGCTCCTGATAAGGAGGCCTCTCCTCCGTTCGAGAGAAAAGGGGAATTTCAGATTGTTAAGAGTTTGAGAGGAAAGAGGCGTCCATTTTGTTTTACAAGATCCTTTTTACTGCATGGTTTTATTCCCCTCTCTAGTTCTATTACACATCTGGAGAACAGGGAAGCCACCCCCTCCATCTCTGTTTCTCTCGCTCTCTACTGACGTCACCTTCGTTCTCTGGGCTGATTAATAGCACATGAGGGTTCACAGTTGATGGAGATGGGGGGGATTGGAGATGGATATGTAACTATTTTCCACCAGAATGTCCACTTATCAGCTTGACTCTAGAGCCGGCAACTTCTCTGCAGGTCTCAGTCCTCACAATTATAGTTAAACAAACATATTACAGTGGAAATGCAATACATTAACCTAAAAAATAAGAAATCTTTTTTTTTGTCTTTGCAAAAAGCTAGTTCTAACAGGTTATTTTTAGAAATAGAAAATTAATTGTAGAAATGTTTATACTTCTGCTATAATGTTTTAAGATTGAATTACCACTGATATTTCGAGGTTTTCCATGAACCATGTACACACAATGAATATAAATATTAAAATATGTATAGTATTATAAATATGTATAGTATTTTTCGAACTATATTGAAAACTAAATAAATATTTGAAACGGCTATAAAATGTACTTTCAAATTGAATCACTTACACGTAACCCCAGATATCATTATAAAACACAATTACATTTTAGTCAAATCTTTAGTAAGACCTGCAGTTTCCAGCTCTAGTTTCTGCAGCGTGTGAAAGGGTCAGATGCACACAGGCAATAAAGGCCGCTTTGTCCCCAAGCGAGAATCACTCTCTCTACCTCAGCCATTATCACCAATTACAGTGTCTGTCCTCATTTTTGTGGGACGGCTCTTTTCTTCTCGTCTCCTCTCCTCCCTTCACACACAGACCCATGCGCAGACACCTGCCTGAGGAAAAGCTTCTTCACCACCATGTCCTTATGCCCTTCATCACAAAAGAATATGAGTCAGGATTTCATATTTAAAGGAAATTGAGAAAAGGAAAAGAAAGAGATACTGAGTTGGGGAAACGCTTTTAGGGCGTTCGCATTTTGAGAACTTCAGAGGGTGAGCTGGGGGTTTTGTTACGAGGAAAAACAATCTCAGCCCTGAGGTTCAGCTATTGTGAGCTAAACATGCTCCTCCATCTTGCCAAACACTTTTAATGCGACTCTAAGTTAACATATATACATTTACAGCAAAAGTTTAAAATCGAACCATATAGTTAAATCATGTTTTCATTTATTACATCTGATCAGTTTGTTCAGTTCAGTCTGCCTTTTGTATGCTTCTTAAAATTATAAATTATTTATAGATGAAAACGTAAATGTGTACAAAGAAATATGTTTCTAATGCATATAATTTGGAAAAAAAAATTATTAATGCATTATATTATGAATAAAACATTTTTTCTCGGACGTTTCGATATCACCTCTGAGATTTGCATGTGGTTTGCANGAATTTATTAATGCATTATATTATGAATAAAACATTTTTTCTCTGACGTTTCGATATCACCTCTGAGATTTGCATGTGGTTTGCACTATAACAAATGCAGCAAGCAAGAGAAGAAGGCTTAGTAAAAGCAGGAATAAACAAAGCATTAACTTCATAAAGGGCTATAAAACGCTTGATTTTACCAATGAAAACTTGACAGAACTCTACTTCTATTACATTATACGATAATTGCAATTTATAATTATAATTCTGTTTTCTCTGGTTGCCTACCATCCATACACAAAACTATACACTGCCATAGTTCATTTTGTATGGTTACACTACAGTGAGCTCAGATGATGGGATCTCTTTCTCTCAAATCAATGATTGTGGGTGTTCTGAATGGACAAGCGCTCCATATTTTTGGTATCAAAATTATTCGCAGTGAATTGTTTGAGGACGCCTCTCAATCTCTTCGCCGGATCTTTAGATGCATGTAACAGCTGGCTAATGCTATTAGTTTAGGATATTAAGGTGGGGGGGATGAAATCATTACACGCTAGTCAGATAAGCCTGCGTAATGAAACACAAAAACATCCCTGAGGTCTGCAACACAGGCCAGTGTGTTTAACCCATCGAATGCAGACTGAGCTGCCGAAACTGAATCTTGATATCATTTGTATGACTCATGAAAACAGAAATAAATCTTTGATGATAATGCTACCACGCTAAGCTGAGGTGAGCCTCAGGGGGCTGTGGTTGAACGTTAAGACGGATGCTCATTCAATGCACGAGAAGTGTACGTTTCTATAGAAAAGGTAGTTAAAGTGAATAGTGTGCATTTTGCGGTTGATAAGCCTTTCGTGCCAAGACGAGGTGCTGATTACCTGTTGTTGGCGATAATCTGAAAAGCGGCTTTAGGGGGTTTAGAGATGCGGAGAACCGGCTGCTGTCGCGACCTGGAGAAAGGTCTCTCTGACTGGAGGTGATATCACGGGTAGGCCACAACTGAGATGGATTAGATAGGAGGATTGATTAAACCTATTGATTATCTAATCCTATTCTGATTGTAATTTTAACTCTCGTCCTCTGAAAACAAACACACCGTACGTGATGATCATGGTGTTGTGGAGAGCCAGGCTACTTCTCGATTTGCATACTATCCGTCCTAAATATTATGCAAATAAGGATTGGTGTTTCCAAAGCGCAGTAGGTTAAAATAACTAGCCTATACTAAAGGTGCCCAGATTGTTTGTTATTTAGACTGGGCTTTCAAAGTGTGAATACATGCATTGGGGTGATATTATCCACAACCCTCTTGTGCTGTGGAAGAGAAGTGGTTTGTGACCGTTCAACTTTTCTGTGGTTAAAAAAAAAGGCAGGGAATGTGAAGCAGTTTTTAATAAATTTTGACTTTAGCTAGATGCTAACGCATCATGTTAACACTAAATTTGGTGCTGCATTGTGCATTTTGTTCTAGCTAATTAAATTAGCTTTTCTTAAACAGTTAGCACTATGCTAAGCTAACAGAAGGCTAAGCTAAAACACAAAGACAGAGAAATGTTTTAGTTCTGGTAACATAATGCGATATGTAATTTCCCTTATGGAAATGTATCATGGTTTTACTACAAATAAAAAAAAACACCATGGTTATTGTTGTTAAACCATGGTAAACACAGTGTTACTATGGTTTTACTACACTATCCATAGTTTAACCATGGTATTTGTAGTAAAACTGTGGGTTTTCAAATGGTAATCAATCCGCCAAGGAAAACATGGTTACTTTTACTATAATAAACCCATGGTTAATTTTTGCAAGAGTTAAACAACGCAGGTTCACTGGAAATTTATACATATGTGGCAACATTGTTTACCGTAGTCATAACACAGAATTGCGCAACAAACAAAGTGAAAATATGTCTTTATTAAGACCTTGTAATCTTAAAATTTGTGTGAAAAGGAATATCATTTTTTGGTGTTTTTCTGCCACTAGTGTTCATTTCAGCTGTACACTGCAGTGAATTTAACGTATTGGTGCGTTTTTGGACATTTGCAAAAATGTAGATAGAGGCACAATTTTCCAGTGAGCCTAGGTTGAATTTAAAATTTATGCTTTCATAATTATATACAACAATTTTCATTCAATCATTCTCAATCAAACACAGAAAAGAATAAAGTGGCTGCTTTAAAAATAGTGCCAGACCCTTAACTACCACTCCCACGACACAAGCAGCCACACAGGCACAAACATCACCACAGAGGCCAAAGGTGCTTTGCTAACAGAGCGATAAGCTAAGACTAGCGGCGAGGGCCTCTTTCTGAAGCTGAAGAAAACAGTTTTGGCACTATCTCAATGACCACAGAGGCCTCTCCTCTTCCCCCTCCCAGCCCTCCATCTCTCATGTCATCCTCTTCTCAGAAGAGATCTCTCGCTAGCTGATATGGTGAGGCGCACCACGTACGATGCAGGCTAATGTCACACTGCTGAAGGTACTTGGAAGCGGGGAAATGAGTCCTGCCTGTTCAAAACTGGCATGAGCAAAGGAACAAGGGCTATCTTCTGGCACAGAAAAGGAGACTAAAAGGCTAAAAGAGCCAGAGAGAGAGAGAGACAAAGAAAAGAGGGATTAAAAGAAAGAGGGTTGAGTAATTGGGAGTGACAAGCCTGTGGTGGTGTGTCAGGCCTTCAAACAACAGGGATGAGTGAGTAATAGATGGAAAGAAATGAGAGAGAGAAAGAGACAAAAGAAAGTGGGTTGAGCTTTACTTTTCAAACCTTCCATGTCCAGTAAAAAAAAAGGGGGAAAACATCTTCTGAGGTTGCCAAGAGAGAGCAGACTTTTAGAGGTGACCTGTGATCAAAGCCACCAGTGCATCGCAGATCCCTCCTGTTGGGAATAACCTACCTCTCTCCTCCTCCGATCCAGTGTAATCTCACCACATCTGCCCATAAATATCACAGATTATATCAGTCTTTAAAAGGTCCTGGATCTGCCCTCAACGGGGCCACCCTTCCCGGGTCAGTCACCGTGAGGAGGGAAAAGTAAATGCAGCCATGCGTAAAAGCATTACGCTAAACTAGGCACGGCTACTCTACGTGGCACTGCAGAGACTGTCAGGCGCACTATAATGCAGTCTGATCCATAGTAGAGCGAGAGAGAGTTCGCCACACTTAGCTGAATCAGGTCACACACCAGCAAGCACACAGATGCAGACTCAAAACTCCACCTACGCAAAGACACACACATAATATTAATTGACGACACTTTCACTCTTAAACACTAACTAACCATAAAAAAAAATCTGAATATTCAAATTTTTTAAACCCTTGAGAATACTTCAGTTTTTTTTTCTTGTTCTAAAAATATGATGGCATAAATATGATAACAGAATAAAAGACAAGACTTCAAAAAAGAAGAAAAAAAAAAGAAATAAAGGTGAATCTCTGAGAGTAATAATAATAATATAAATGATAATACAAAAAAATTTAATAAATAATTTCATATTTTTTATTTGGTTTTGGGTTGAAATATAATCAAGAAATTATATTATCAAAAAGGAAATCAAGTATCAGTTACACGGCTGCTGCAAAGAATAAATAAATAAAATAAGACTTCTAATTTATGACTTTTATTACTTAGCCAGCTAGCTCAGATCACCTGATAATATGCTAATACCCTGCAGCATACTACACCCTGATCTTTGGTCTGGCTCCACTGTTTCACTTCTGTAATTAAAGAACTTGGATGCTATGAAATCTCACTCCAGCATGATGGACAGTTGACCCACGGCATCAGGATTGGCTTTCACGGAACGACCGGCTAGCCGTCTTGAGTGTGAGAGACCGTTACACACATGCGGTTTACATGTCTGCATGGCTGCACGGTAGAACTGTAATGTTACCTTACAGGGTTACACATGCCTACGCAACCCCATGCTGTAATGGCTAGTGTCATTTTTAGCCTTGGCTAGAGTAGTAAAAGGTCAAAGGGTCCAAATTTAACCATAAATCTAACAGAAAAGAAGTGAATTAACATACAACAAAATCTTATAGAATTGCGATGATCATTTAATCGGGAAAATGCTCATTTCCTGTCGAATGGATGCAGCGTGAAAACAATGAGTTGGGCAACCCCCCTCAGTAATGCAATTATTCTCTACATGAGCACACTAGCAAAGCCCCATTTACCACTGCATGTCTGCAGCAGGGTTGGAGTGTGTGTGAGCGTGTGTTTCCAGCCCACCAGCCAGGAAGCAGTCAGTGGAACTCTTATTTAACACAGGAAGTGCAGATTTGCTTAGCAACCACATTAACTCTCCTGTCACTGAGGTATTTGGAATTATACCCATTTAGTGACAGCCAGGCGTGCACAGGCAGGCACACACACACACAGAGACATGCGTTTTCCTGATATTTGAACTCACAGAGGAAATACCACTCCTGAGACGCTCAGCAGGAAAAGGTCTGAGCGCTGCTATGCACAAACCTGGTACTTTCCCTTCAGTAAATTCCATTCAGGACTGTATTTTTATTTACATACGCACAGACAATCCAATCTCAGATTGAACCCAATTTCGAAGGCGCTCGGCCATGAGAATGTCGCTTTGTAGCTCCCACAGCCGATCTATGGGGTCTTTGACTGCGATCGACTGATAGCTTGACTCTGATAGATTGTTCTATCACGGGCCGAAGGAGATTAACGAGAGAGAGACAGGAAGTCGAGCCAGTTCCACTCAACAGAAGCTGAAGAGGCTGGCCGATATGTTATCGAAAACTAAATAAACATTTATCAGCGTGCATGCTCTGCTCGGCCCAATCACTTCCCCGTCTCCGCGTCTGGGGCCCCAACTCAGGTTTCAAAGTTCAGCCGTACAATTTACTTGCCAAACAAATCCTGAACTGGGTTGCTATAAAATACAAGCGCGAGCGAACGACTGTGATCGTCCTCTGTCAATGCGGCGTCAATCACGCACAATGAGCCGGTACACGGTGGGGTTTGGTCGCTATCATTTGTCGGTTTTCACACAATGATTTCACAAGAGCGATTACCTTTGGCTGAGAGGATCGTTTGTTTACACAAGCGTCAATGTGAAATTAAACACTTTTGATGCAGGCTTTTTCTTCGCTGGGCCTTTTGAAATGAGAACGGAGAAGAAAAACACAAGTGCGCGCCTTTAGCTGAATGAGTTTGCTTTACAATCTGCTCTTTTGATTCCTTTCAAGTTGGTTAACAGTGTCGAAATGCTCCAACAACTGGCTCCTGAGCAAATTCAACAGTTCCTGCTTGGTGAGGGCTTTTGTGGATGGCGAATTGTTGCGCTTGTTGGTGCTGCTGATGTTGTTTGGCAGCCCTTGTCTTTGGGAGAGGACAGTACAAAGGAGCTTTGATTGGAGTGTGTGTTTGTTCGAGTTGTGCTGACATCTGTGTGTCTGTGTGTGTATGTGTGCACCCATGAGTCTCAGAGTGGTGTTGGCCTCGCTGAACGCTCAGCAGGTTGACTAGAACATGCTGGCTCTTTCCCTCGAAGCCGCCAGCATTCTGTTCCAAATGAGTTCAGCTCGGGGAGAGCCTTCGCTCTGGGGCACAATCACAAGGCTTACTGTTACAGGCATAAAAGAGGGGCGAGGGGGATGGGACCTGTGAATGGGGACAGGAGAGCTCCATCCGGAATGAGAATTAGGGAATGAGAGGCAAAGAGGAAGTGAGCGATGATATTTTGTAACATTTAACATCACTGCACATCAGAAGGTAGTTTAAGACTCTGACAAGCAAAATGTAAGAACTGTAAATTCATTACAGTGAATTTGAATTTAACCGTCCACAGGAATTTTAATGTCAGGAAAGAATTGACTGAACTGTAATTCAAAGAAATTAAACACAAGTGAAATTAATTTAAATCTTCCTACCCACTCATCCATCTACCCACCCATCTACCAAACTACCTACTCACCTGTCTATCTATCTATGCACCTAACTACCTATCTACCAACCTACCTATCCATTTATAAACCCACTTACCAACCCACTCATCTGCACACCTACTAACCTTAAACTTACCTATTGATCTACCCACATACCAACCTATCTACCATCTACCTACCTATCTATTGGTTTGTAACGCCTATAAACCTTTCAACTTTAGACTTTTTAACCCTTTTTTTTTCAAAGCTTTAAAACAATACTTTGTGCGGGTACAACTCAGCAGTCAAATGTTAGATCACTGGAAACATCACAATGCTGTAAAAAGCACTGGCTTGTGCCAGTGCCAAATTAGCCTGCAATGACAACATTCAAGATCCCTGTTTCAGGTCACTGTGTAGTTCATCTAGAGCAGGTCTGACAAACTGAATAGACCTTAGGTAAATGGAGAGCCCCAGGAAGTGGAAGAACTGGCTGAGGCCCAGCGAGAGCGACTACACCCAGGCAGAGGAGTGATCTGGGCCTCCTCAGGAGACAGTTTGAGCAGCAGAAAAGAGACGGGTCCGATTTCATCCGATAAGCAGGCAGAGCTGGAATAAGGTCCCTGCACAGGGGACGTAGAGAGTGTGTGTTCTTTTGTCATTGCTGCCAAAAACTACACACTCAAGAATAGAACCTGCTGGCTTAGATCCTCTTTTTTACTTTACTTCTCCCTGTCTTTTAGACTTATGGCTATCTATCTATCTATCTAGTTAAAAAATAGTTATATGAATTTGTTTGAATTTAATCCAGCAATTTCTTATTTGTAGTTCTGCAACCTCATTCCTATCCCAATGCAATTAAAATTCAGGAACTAAATTGGAATTTATAACATTTCTCAATTCATTCATGAATGGCGCACAACACGGTTTTTAACAAAGAGTTCAAGTTGTGGAAAAGCCATTTTATAAGATGCAGAATGTGGTGGCTTTGTGGCTGTTTTTTAGAAAAACACTGAGCTGTAGCCTATTATTGTGGGCAAGCGAGACAGAAGTCTTTGTCATTGGAGAGCTGTTGTGTCTTTAAGGAAGGACAGAGGCTGAGCTGTTTTGTCTCTATGTCTGAGGGGAGGTAAGAATACACAAACACACACACACACACTGTCAAAATGCCTTCACATACGATGTCTAAGGAGACGGCATCAAATTCAGGAAGCCCAATGTAACATCAGAATGTGCTTCCTGCAGCAATCAATAGATCTCAGGGCCATACTCCCCCACACATGCACAGACTTTAACAAGGGCGTGAGCGGATAAACAAATTGCCCTTGCACTTTAATCAGACTTCGAGGGAAACAACAAGCCTTTTGCAAAATTTATGTAATCGTTGCTTGAAGAACGACTTTGCTATTTCGCTCTAGTTTTGCTTTAAAAGCCACTCTGCAATCGACCGAACCACTTACGCTAAGCCCAAGCCAAATTGCAGTCAAACTGAAATATTACCAGCTCTAAAAGACACCTCATCTATATATCTTTGATAGCCATCATATTCATGGTCATTATAAATATAAAGTGTTTAAATATGCTCATACATTGAATACGAATACTTTTGAAGTGTTGGCGAGGTCCGTGTGAAATCATTCAGGAGATCCATTGAGTTGTAGATCGATTAAGCTCCTTGCGGCCGAAGAGAGGCAGCGTGAAGTTGATGCTAATTGAGACAGAAGTGAATTGATAAGGCCTGGGCTGCATAATAAGCTCGCTTGAAGCTAACACAGGCTAATGTGTCCATTAGCGTCCGCGAAGAGATGGATGGAGCAATGGATGGTGATATGGAAAGGGGAATGAGCAAGACGGATGAGATCGGGAGACACCATTTACCGTATCCAACAGTTCTGGACAGATTCGAATGGAATAAAAAAAAATTTACCAAAAAAAGCATGTGCTAAGCATTAGACTATTCCGTGGGTAACTATTTGTTTTCATCTTTAGCTAATTTCTCTGATTACACATCATGTGAGCTACCAGTTACATATTCAGATTTTTGTAAAAACATTATTCAGAGAAATTAAAAAAATAGTAACTTTCTACTTAATTTGAATCCAACTCATGTACTGAAAGGGAACCAATTGTTCAATTCTGAATTTCAAATTCTAGAGTGAGAACATACAACGAAAAGACAAGGAAAACCTACACAACACTGACATTTTCTTGAAACTAAAGCTCTTTGAGGCCATGTTACTACTTGGGGAAAAAAGCATGTTTGTCCTTCTATGCAAATAAGTCCAATTAATTCAGTGCGATTGCAGATTAATAGTATATAGTTTTGACCTCAATACTTAGAAGCCCAATGTTGTTGGCAAAGAGCTGCAGAAAACAGCCACAACCTTGACCTACTGATAGGACGAATTGTTAGAAGCCAAGGTAAAGAGATAATTAAACAGACTGATAGGCCTAATAGTGAGATAAAGGTCAAAGTGAAGAGAGAAAGAGAGAGAGGGAGAAAAAGAGAGGGGGGCGATACATCAGACCAGTACTACAAAAGTCTGCACAGCGCAAATGTAAATAGTAGTAACCTGTAATTAGATACCTCTACTGGTGCGATTTATGTCAGACGTTGTACTTCACCGAGACATCCTTATAGAGAGCAAACAATGAAGTATTGTCAGATATAGGATGCCCCTTTAAAACCAGGCGGGCTAGTTGGAGGGTACAATTATCTTCAATTTCCTCTTGGAAAAAAAAAAAAGAGCCAGCAGAGATTGTGTTCGGCTTTCTCTCCGATTCCATGTCTGTGTGTGCTCGTGTTTGCATGTGAGCGTGTGTGACAGTCCTTTTCAGGGCGAGATTACATGCGTGGGCAGGCGAGGAGTGGTTTCAGACAGTAAATCAATGGATTCCACTGTAGTGGTGGTGTAGAACGTCTACAGGTTAGCGCCGAGCGCAGGGGGAGCCATGCGGCTTTAACCTGAGCCTTTACCTCCCGTCACGGGCACACACACACACATACACGCAGCTCTGGTTTCACACACATTGTTTTATTTAGCATGTCCGCTGTCAGCTCATTTGGAGGAGTGGTACCGGGTTGGAATAGTATTAACTGCGAGGGATCTATGACCTACGATCGCTAACCTGAGGCACCACACTAGCCCGGATGCTAATGGTATTAAATGCCATTGTTTCCAACACTTTTAATTCACCTGGAGTAAGCCGAGAGCACATTCGCGTACACAAATACACCCATAAACCTCATGGCCTTTCTGAACTTCTTCTGATTGGGTAAGAGGTGTGACCAGACCTGCATTCGTTCAATCTCTTCTCAAGGGCTCTTCTATTAAAGTCAACGTAATTAAATTCATAACTGATTTTATATCTGAAGTGTGACTCAAGATATTTAATGATTTTGTCCATCTGGAATTTGTTAAAACAATGCCTCAATAGCAATTTACCAAACTGAATTGAATTGAAACCGACACCCGGTGTGTTGGACTGACAAAGTTGCATTCAAAAACTGGTCCATTTAATTTAAATAACACATTTGCTAAACTAAAGTCTAAAATAGCTAAAACATTAACATGAAAGTGTGTCTAATAAAATTAGAAATAAGCAACAGATCTTACCAATGAATTTATTTCACATTGCAGAAAAATGTAGGCCTAATTCCGTCAGAACTCTGATTGGTTCTGCACCCCACCAGCATCTGTCTCATAAATCAATTCAGCTAATTATGAATTCAAAACTGAAAAGTAATTTGCTAACCACAATGTGAAATGATTTGAAAACCACAACATGATTCATGTGGGCCACCGACTAGCGAGCCATTGTTAGCGTTTGACAGCAGAGGCTCCGGTTAGAGAAAGCGCGGGGGAAGGGTGCTGTTGAACAGAGACAGACATTCTTTTGTTACCTGTTCAGCAAAACCAAAATAGCCCGCGGGCTTTAAGGCTGGAACTGATACACCGCGTCCCTTAATCAAAGAACAAAATGACAAGCTTTCTGTGTCACGCCTAGCGCTGCCTCTCCACTACAGCCGCAGGGCTTTAACTGGCAGCCATCTTTAGCAACAGCAAACCAGGAAGTGATGAAGTGATTATATTGTTGTGTCTGGTAAAACAGCAAAGGCTCTATTTTTCAAATAAAAAAATAACTGGAAAATCTGTACAGAGTAATAATAAAAATAAGTGTTAGCATTAGCCTAAGTGCTGAGCTACTCTCCTGACAGCACACATACACTGACATAAAGTCATTTTTCGAGCAAAAACGTTTACGTGCAGATGTTAATTGAATGTTTACTCAACATTTATGATTCAAAATATACATATAGCTGCTGTTTTTATGTAAATATGACCCTTAAAACAGTGCGCAATGCTGTCTAGATGAAAAATGTGTCTACTGGTTCTGTACGTTGCGTTTCTCACTCTGTGCTAGATGCTACATCTTAACGCATCAAACAATGAACTACTCTAGGCTTACGGTGTGTTCACACCAAGAACGATAACTATAAAGATAACTAAATTAGTACTGACACAAAAACAATAAGCACACACTGCAGTTATATCATCTGCCACTGAATGTTTTAATCGTTCATCAGCAGGAAATTGATTCCAACGATATCTTTTCTCTGTGTTGTTCATTATAGTTGTGGTCTGGACTTCCCAATTCTCATAGAACGATTGGTAAAACCTTATAGTTATCGTTATAGTCATCATTCTTCATATGAATGGTCCTTTAGGCTGGCGAAAATAGGAAAATTAAGAATGGCTCGTGAAGACCACAACCAAGACAATAGTCTCATGCCTAGGCTTTGTCTCTAGTCTTAGTCTTGTTCCTGAGCCCCAGCTGATCCTTTTTAAATGTCTGAAGGACAAAAGGAGCCCAGTCGAACCTCAGGATGAGAGGTGGGACCTTTGCACACTCTCCATCACCCCAAACACAAAACCACTCTCATGACCACAAGCGTCCCTTGACATTCTGCACCCTCGCTTTATTTAACATTCACCACAACACACTCACGCATGCACAAAACGAGACAAAAAGACTCTGATTTGCCTCCTGACGGAGAGCAAACATGCAGGAGACATCAATGGCAGAGCCGTGCTGTGTTTCAGACCGCAGCGGTGTGTTGTTCATTTAGACGGGGTGTGAGCGCCAGCCTTTGTGTGGTTAGACCGACTAACGTCCACACACACAAGCACACACTCGCCCTCTGCCCCAGTTGTGTGGCCTGTAATCTTGTAATTCTTGGCCTGTGGCCTGTAAAGGTCAACTTTGAAACAAGATTACTGTGTGTTCTGCGGTCAGGGTTTCACCTGAGTGATGTCATGGTGGAACCTATACGTCTGCTTCTCACCTTTTAGTAAACCAAAGCATAGCTGCCGATACGTTTTTACCATAGAAAACACGGTTTTGGATCTAAAAAAATTGCTTCACCACATAAAGCTGTCCAAACAAGAATAACCAGAGTGAAACAAAACAAGATGATGTAAAACTCCAAAACATTGCAGTGAAACACATACGAAATATGTTTCTTTGATATGTTTCTACTAACGGAAAAAGTGGTTGTGGATCTGAAAAATTAGCTGCACCACAAAGTTTTCCAAACAAAATGAGGTGGTACAAAACTGTGAAACATTTCTTATTACAGCAAACAAAGCTACATTTGAAATGCTCAATGTTGTGCCACATATTTTATTTACAAATATCGTGTGTGAATTGATTGCTATGAGTTTTATTTATCATCCCTTCTGATTCATGATTACATAAAGACGCTTGAATATATCCTTTCAAAATTGTGCCATGTTTTTGTGGGCAGGTTATGTAGGCTAGTGAATTACGTCATTGTTCTGCTCTCAAGACAGTGGAAACACTGGCTCCGGCACCATCACCATTTAGAAGAAAAAAGGGTATGTGTGAATGTGTGGAAGTTCTGATTCAATGATGAAGCATTTGGTGGGTGTCAGACAGATGGAGTTATGAGTGAGTAAATGTATTTACCTCTTTACGCACATTGACGCTGAATTGTACGATTAATATCATCCATACCCTGCTGCCGGTCTGGAACAGACATCAGAACAGCAGTCACGATAGCAAACCCATCATCTGTCTCTCTCTCTCTCTCTCTCTCTCTCTCCTCTGTTGATGTAGCCAAGAGCCCAGACAGCAGCGTTTCATGCTACCCTGCGATTCCATTCTCAGCAAACATAACTAGAGGATTTGAGTTGCATTTTTTCTAGCCGTGTACTGTAATAGTATGTCTGTCTACTCATTTCAATGTCAAATTACACATTATGAAGTAGGCTCCCTCTGTGCGGAGCATGCTTCAAAGAACGCCAGTTATATAAGTCTGACTAACCAAACCAAATTATGGTGCATCTCAAACCAGTGCCACTGGGCCCAGACGAGCACTTCATTTAGAACGGGGTGAGGAAGGATGTCGTATGTCTATTTCTTTCTTTCAGATGCTGAATCTACAAGGCTTTAGATGCCTGTAAAAAGTCTTTAAGAACTTGCATGGTACACGTGCATATGCTAAACACAAGACGGTCAAATTAAAGAATGAATATAACATTCAAAAGAATAAAACACAATTTTATACAAACCAAATACTACCATGTTGTATACTTGCAATTGTAATTTACAGGAATACTTGCACTTTGCAATTTACACTTTTTCTTTTATCCTCAGCAAGGCTGCATTCATTTGACCAAAAAATACAGTATAAAAAGTGATATTGTAAAATATGAAAATTTTTCAACAACTTGCAGCCATTGCATTTTTCAGGATTCTCTGATAAACAAAGTTCAAAAGAATAGAATGTATTTATTTATGCTACTCATATTTATATATTTATTGATTAATTGATTTATATTATTATTAGATTTTTTGCAAAAAAAAATTTTTTACTGTAACTTTTAATTAACTCAATGCACCCTTCTTGAATAAAAATATTAATTTTTGACCGCCGACTTTTGAATGATAGTGTAAATACTACACCATTATATTTTCTGCAAGCGGGTTAATGACAATTTTGAAGGGAGGTTTGAAGTTTTTTAATGTACTAAAATGTAATGCACAAATAATTAAAATTATGATCAAATGAATTTTCACTTTCTTTATACTAAATATTTTATGCAATATATATATATATATATATATTCACTTGGATATGCTCGAGTAACTTGGGATGTTTATTTAAGTTCTTCTTTCACATCTACAGTGTTATGAACTTTCCCTCAAGCAGATTTAAAGATAGCTGCTAAAAGGGCAGTGGGACTCCAAAAATATCTTATTTTTTCATAGTCATTCAGTTTGAGGAAGTGTCACTGTCTCTCAATGTGCATGTGTATGTCACGCTGCCTCCCTTCAGACAGCCATCTGTCCGAGGGGAGCTGTATGGAGGTATCCGATTGGTCAGTGGGTCTGAATAGAGAAGGGTTTGATGGGAAGGGTCATGTGTCGGACTGCTCTTAGACACACAAACACAAACTGCCAGCTAAAGGCTGACTCACTCCGTCACACAAAGACAATAGGGCTCAGCTGACATAGCAGAAAATTCCTACGCACAGACCAAAAACACCTATTTTGTTCAGCAATCTTCAATCACAGTGGCAGTCAAAAGAACTGTGCTGCGAATTTCAGACAGAAATTTCATATAGGATGCATTATGTGTAGAAAAGAAGTAGCCGATCAGAACTGGGTATTCCAGAGAGCAGTGTAATATAACTATACAGCTGGAAATCCCACACAAATTGTACAAAAAGTGAGCTTTAAAGACAACATAAAACTGTTCACTTCTGTAATTTGTGTTACAGAACTCAGCGAAACAGAATTCTTAGAGATGAATAACATAGAATGGGACTTGAATGCATCAATATGCATACGATTGGATCATGAAAAGTAGACCATGATATTATTGGTTAATATAATTTCTCCCCACCCACACAGCCTTGGCTACATCAGCAGAAAACAAAAATCATTTCAGAGCAATACATTCAAGATATTAAAGAAAACAAACAAGGTCAAATTTGAAGTCATGTCGACTTAAAACATTGTTCTTTAAAAATACAGAAAATAAATCACTAAAAATGGCAAATCTTACCACAACTTTATGTTAAAGTGCATAAAGAGGCCGAAACGGAAGGTGATTCGGTTCAGCGATTAATTTTTCAAAGCTAAACTCATCCAGGAAAATGTGTTTTGTTCTGTTCGTGCTTAACTGTCATTAATAATGCATATCTACAGCTCCATGAATGAATGAATCCAAAAAAGCAGCAATGAATGAGGATTTATTTATTTAAAACAGAGCGCATGACGCAGAAATAAACTGCCAGACAGAACATTGGATTCAGTTCCTTTTCTTTCCTACTTGTTTAGTTAATTCATTCATTGACTTGGACTTGTTATTCTGGTGTGACTAGGACACAGGAGCAGCTCATAACAGTCTGCCTGACACGAAATGTTCACAATGTCTTTCAATAAATCAAACATTTACCTCACACCTTACGTATTAGCACATACAGTTTGGTACTGACGATCACAGTAACCGAGGAAACCCCCGAAACGCATCTATTTTCCCACCCCTCCTCCCTCTTAATGCCAGACACAGAAAAAGCTCCCTCCTCCATCCCACACTCATCTGTCTGCCAGCCCCCCATCGCATCCTCCTCCTCCACCACCTCCCCCAGCCGCCCCTATCAGGCAGGTATATGAATGCTTTCCCAAAGGCCAGCCAATACAAACACACACACAGAGACCGGGCTGACTGATGTGTGGGGGCTGGGTGGAAGGAGTGTGAAAAGAGAGGATGCCCCGTGATGAACCTCTCTCTTTTATCTGTGTTTATCTCCATCTGACATTAATGAGATTTTAGCTACTGCATCCTGGGGGAGGGGGTGGACAGCCTAGGAGGCTTAGCAGTGTGTGTGTCTGAGAGGGTGTGATATAATGTCACAACACAGCTTAAGCTATGACGAAGGGGAATTATGTAAGAGGGAACAATTATTCAATATGTACAGTCTTGTTTTCGATTGCCTTATAACTGAAATCCGAATGTTTCTTCGTTCACTAAGAAGCTCTGGAACTGTGTAGGCAGTAAGGGCTTCAGGTTAGCTCTCTTGAGTTACAATGCTTTGAGTTCCAAAATCTAGTGAGCTGCCTACTAGGCAACATATTAACTACATTGGTACTTCACAACTGACTCATTTGGAACGTTATATGCAGTATGCACATAGCACACACAAATTTTGTACTGATCATTTCGATTTGAAAAATTACTTACTTAAAAAATATATTTTTATATTTTTCTGTAACTCTGAATTTGACCAAAATTGAGTTTAAGTAGGAAGCAAAACTATTATATTAGGGTATTTGTTTATTTGAAGTTGTTAACAACAACAATAACTATATAATAATAATAATTATTATTATTATGTATTGACTTAAAATAAAAAATAATTTATTTTATATATATCAAATTGTTGTTTATTTTGTTTATTATTATTATTATTATTATTATTAT
>SCHK01232112.1:0-22131 GCA_004124795.1 Poropuntius huangchuchieni
TTTTTGCAGTGAAGATTTCAACATACATTTAAAATATACCTAATATAAAACAAATGACAGACTTAATGTGACTTGAAGGACAAGACAGATGACAGCATGACAATAAAACTGTTTCTTTACGTTACCTTGTATTTGTCTCTGTCCATTACTCCGTATTCTGAGACACAGGTGGCAATAATCGCCATTCAGAAATCTCTGAACACTTCTGTCAACCGCAAAACTGCGAGTTAAAGCAGCTGAATAGGCACACAGTCTCAAAAGTGACATGTTGTTATGATAGTTTTGAAACACCGCGTTATCCGGTGCAGAAGGCCGCCATTTTGTTCAGACCTGACTAGTTCATAGACGATACGAGGAGCTCAGACATCAAAGAGCGACGAGCAGATCGACCAAATTTCATCTTCAGGTAGGATAAAACACCTGCTAGTACTCTACATCTCATGTAAGCTGTATTTCATTGGTATATAATTACTTATTTCATATAAGCTTTAGGAAATGTTCTTAACGCAAGGGGAAAATAGGGGACAAGCTGACTTTTTATATGTAATCAGCTACAAAAAACCTTGTTATAAGGTATTAAACTTGTCTTCAACCTAAATGCACTTGTTAAATCTCTTTATTTTACTAAATATACTTATGTTAAGTATAATAAAAAGATGTAGCCTACTAAAGTAGCATTTTTCTGTTGGAGAAGCCTCAGTTTGACAGCTTTTGTATAAACTATTTAAAATAGGCCTATAAAAAACGAAGAGACCAATTTCATTTAAGTTTTAAGATATTAAACGATTTAGTTGAACCAAATGATGTGTGATTTCAAGATGCCTGTATTTGTTAGAAACTGTACAGTAGATGGCGAACTTTGCCCAGTTTTATCACGCGATCCAGTAGGCTACAAGGTCACAATGCGCGCGCCTCAGTATTTGCCGCGCAAAGCAAGGGTAGGCTACACAAATGTGTCCTTCAGTTTTTCACTTTCCGACTTTATATATTTTGAATATATTAAATACATCTGTGGATGCGTGTTGCCATTTGAACAGTCAAGCTGTCCTTCTGTAAGATGTTTGGCTGACTGAACTTGTCACTAACTAAATCTATTATAATGTTAAATTAAAAATGAAAACAGATGATGAGAGTAACAAATAAAGTTAAAAATAATTATATTCATCAAAGAATCCTTCCACAAAAAATATCAACATTGATAATAATAACGTTTCTTGAGCACCCTGATTCAGTGCTTATTAGAATGATTTCTGCAATGACCATGTGACACGGAAGTGGTTGCTGAAAATTCAGCTTCGCCATCACAGGATTACATTACTGTTTACTGTATTTTTAATCAAATAACTGCATTTAAAAATCTTATTGACCCCAATTAGGCTATTTAACATCATTTAATTAGGCTCTCTGAAATGTATCTAAATTCTGAAATAAGTCAGTAAAGCACATTTATATCGACAGGCAGTTATCAACGCAAGTTGTGCATTATCTAGTAGGTGGAGATCAGATGTTGTTTGTCGCTACGGTTCACAGGGTCACCTTTCTGACAGGACCATTTGATGTTTCAAGCTCTGGTGTGACTGTCATTACTGGGTGACTGACTGTCAACAAAAGGGGAGAAGAGAGCCATTCAAGACCCTGAAAATAACTGCAGCTAGGACAAGGCTGCCATTCTCTGGGACTCTGATATTCAGACTTCTTCGTACACCTATATGAAGGGTGTGCTTCTTTGTTTTTAGAAGTAGGAGCTGCTTTTAAAATGTTCACTTGATTAGCCAATGCTTCATGCGAGTATGAGTTGAGGTTTTGGAAAAAGGACAGTAAAAAATTCTGGAAAGGGAAAAATTCTTGCTCTGATTTTAGTCCGCTAAACATACCAATGCTAGGTGTATTTTACAACCACATTGAGAGGGTTAGCATACCCTCATGCGACACATTTAGAAAAATCTCTCCACACCTGTCGATACTAATAATTCAGTGCTTAAATATGAAAAATAATATCCTCATGGCATTTGAAGGAAGATTTGTTTGAGTTTCTACAATTAGTACCAGTTATCTCCCACATCTGAGACGCATCTCTCTTTGATTATCGCTAATGATGAAAGTCCACCAATCATATCCGTAATCTTTAAAAAGTAACAGTCCATGTTATCACGTGTGTATCTCTGTCAATTATCCCGAGAGGACGAAGACTCTCAGTAGCTGTTGATCAGATAGACTGCTCACTTATCACTGATTTCGGCTACAATGGACAATGGTCACGAAGCAGGAAATGCAAATAGGCTTGTTGTAGATTGATCTTCAGTTGTGGCGGCAGTGGACAGATCCTGAATTAGAAACGGATGTTTATGCAGGCGACCGCACAGTGTGGCACTCTGGTTATCTCGGCCACCTGCGTTGGAGGAATCTAGCAGGAAGTCTGTGGTTGACATGAGAGTTTCATAATACATTGCCTAACTACAGTGTGATTCACCACAATCTTATTTCAAAATAAGCCAATAATTTGGGAGTGGCAAAATAACTAGGAATATGTGTTATGGAAAATTAAATAAAAAATACTGGTAACTCTCGGATAAACTGTAGGTTTTTAGGCTGATGCCATTTAACCTTAGTTATAAATGTCAACTGAGGTAGTCTGAAGTGAAACGGAGACCGAGTTCATGTTGGCAGTGGAGGTGGGTGATGGAGGGGGACTGGAAGAGACTCTGTATGTTAGCAGGAGAGAGAAAACAATTAATAATGGGAGCTATTAGGGGGAGCTCGTCGGCGCAAAGAGGGAGGTCGGGTTTCAGGCCCTTTTGGAGGACTTTGATGGTACAAAACAGGCCTCATTACTGAGATATTATCTCCATTCATACACTTCCAGAGTTGATGGGAGCCCTGCTGGGAAAGATTAGGTTGCTTTCGCCAGTGAACATCCCACATGGCCGAACAGATTTTCTCAGCTCAGGGCGCAACCGGCATAGCATGGCATCATGGGAGCTAAGCAGAGGCCTATTGACGGCCAACGATGTGTGGAATTAGAGATACTTACCTTTTCTCTGAGGTCATGTCAATCAAGATTAAGTTTCATATATTTTTCTTTTACTTGTTTGTTTTCCAGTTCATTAAATAGACAGTTTTTCAGAATCTGTAAAATATCTGACATTTAAAAAAGAGAAGAAAACTGTTCAAAAGTTGCGGATCAGTAGCTTGTTTTTAATGTTTTTGATAGATATCTCTTAAGCATACAGGTAATAAAACAATAATATTGTAAAATATTATTACAATTGAAAATAACTACATGAAGATATTTTAAAATGTAATTTATTTCTGTGATGGCAAAGCTGAATTTCAGAGTCTTCAGAGTCAGAGATCCTTCAGAAATCATTCTAAGAATCACCGCCAGCCATGTTTAAGATTTCTTAAAATGTTTAGATCTGTGTTGTGGACACAGAGACTAGCATCAACATATTAGTTTGAACAAGTTTATCATCACATCTGACATTCGTATGGGGACAGAACTTTGTTCTTGAGCTTCTAAGTGCAACATCTTACTTTTCCCTAGAAGAATCTAATTACTATCAGTTTCCGAGGAAACGGGAGCTGATCTTATGGACTTCCGGGGTCATTGAGTGTGCTGGAGGGGCACGAGATTGCTCATACCGTATGTGCATGGAAGGGTACATCTGTAAAATAGACAACAGGAAAGTAAAAAAAAGAAAGAACAAAGCATACTTATTTACGTTTAGCTACAAACTTTGTCTATATTGTCAGTGTTCACTTGGAATATGTTATCTTGTGACTTTCCTGTTTCTGAACTCCACATTTATGTTATGAACTAGCTGTGCTAGTTTGAAAATCAACATTATTTGAACATTATTTTTGAGACTTTAAAGTTTTGAAGTTATCTGAAGAAAATGGCACTGGTGCTTTTCTGTGCAAAACTTGCCAGGTGCTAGGTTTTTGAGGGTTGTTCAGGGTATTGCTATCTGGTTCCTAAGATGTTCTGAGCAGTTTTAAGAGCATTGCTATGTGGTTTCTGTGGTGTGTTGGGACATTTCTTTGTGGTTAAAGTCAAAATAGCACATCTCCAAGTCTCTATCTGTGAATTCTCCATTACTTAGATACAGCTCAGGTAGCAGCAATCATAATTCACATACCTCATTGTTTAGAAAAGTTATACCTCTCCTGAATTAACTATAATCTGAGGTATTACACATGTCTGTTGAATTAACAGAGCAGGATGAGCTCAAAGTTTAATACTTACGGTTAAGGGTTTGTTCAAAACCCTAATCTTAAGTATGAGCAAGTAATAGTTATTCTTGCCTTAGAAAGCTTTACTAATTAAATCTGCATCCACTTAACTGCTTTTTCTCACACCGTAACCAGCTGTAGAAGCACGCAGCATGACAGTGATGGGTATTTTCTGTGCCATCCATTTTTGTGAGGTGCATAAACGTTGGCGGGGAGGAGAGAAATTAAAGGTAGGGGTCCACTTCAGTTAGGTTTAATTGGGGATGAAGGACTAAGATGTATGAGACTAGAAAAAAGACTAGGCTTTGAAGTACAGTAGCAAGAAACTCAAAGGCCAACATGCCCAAGGAGATGGGAATGACTGCGGGGTGCTGAAAAAGATTGCAGACTGCTGTCTCCATAGGTTTTTATAGGCTGAGTATGAGTGCTAAATCTTCAGAGACCTATTAGTTAACTAGCTACAAAGTGTGAAGTGACTTGACTCTTCCTGGTAAAACACACTCTTCAAGATTATTTTCACCCCCTGCCCCTGGGCTGCACACTTCATTGAAACCAGGAGGATATGAAAAGTGTGTTAGTGTTTCTGAGCAGAGGTTCGCTTAGACAAATGTGTCACCGCATGCCACTCATCTGAGTAAAGCTCACAACATCTTGAACACAAAAAAAAACAAGGAAGTTGTAAATATTTTACTTGGTGTTCTATCAGAAAATGAGCACTTTTTAGGCTCCCATCTGTTCATAAATAAAATTTCAACGTCATATTCACCAGGTCAGAAGCTGACTCAAATGTCCATTGGGACTGTCCACATACAAGTGCTATTACAGGTAAGGGATACCTCATCTTTGCTGCTCAAATTTATCCATTTTTAAAGTGGTTATAAAGACTTTAACTTTACTTCTGTACATACTAAATTGAGTGTATTTATTACCTGTTATTTACCTGATGATTAACCTCCACAGACGCTGTAAATCACTTGTGATGGCAACAGTTTATTTTGGTTCAGGGCGGGATGTAAAGTGATATGGCTGATCATCTGAGGATGATCAGTTTCCTGAAGGGAAATGAATGACAGTATGATAAAAGGTGAACAATATTGAGAGTGACATTCACTTAAAGTGATTATGAATAATCCAGGCCCCACCCATCTCCTCTCAGTCCCCCAGATGCAAGCCCTGCCCTGAATAAAATGCAGGAAAGGACTGAGCCACCCCACCAAAGAGCAGGCAGACAGCAAGGCACAGAGAGTGAGAGAGAGAAAGACACCCATTTACAGCTTTACTGCCTTGTTGAGTCCGTCAGACTTACTCTCACTGCCACCTCTATCTTATCCTCTCTTTCTCTTGGTAGTCTTTTTGAATCTTTCTCTTACACAGACACACAGGCACTCATTGAAATACATTCATTCAGCTCAGCTCATTCACAGGCACGGGTCAGGCAGCCTCACATTTCACCTTGCTCTGCCCCTGGCTGAGAAGAGAGAGCCCTGCAAGGTGCAGCCATCACACAGGACACAGGATCCCGCAACTCTATCAGCTGGGACTGAGGGACCTGGATGCTCCAGGACAATCTAACAAGATCGAGACATTTTTTTGGGATGGAATTGCAAAGTTCTCATTCATCATTCTGAAGAGCAAGACCAACAGACAGCTGGTTATAAGACTAAAGTGATACACTTGGGTTTGAAATTGGTCACTCAGGATTGTTTTACCCTCTCTTCCCATGTTCCTGCTTACGGGTTCTGCGTGAGGCAGAGTGCCCAGCGAAGACCAGCATCATGCCGACTACTTGTGCAAGGTGCACCTTGGGAGTCTGACCCATCATGTGCAAATGGACACCTACTACCGCTGGTCTCCACTCCGACCTCACCTTTGCTGGCTCAGCCCTCCCTTCTTGTCCTTTTCCCTTGTTATGCCTATCCCTGCTCTTTCTGGCTTGCTCTTCTCTTGGAGGTTGCCCACCTGCACTGGGGCATGACCCCCTTCATGCGCTGGCACAGGGCACAAACTGCTCATGGACACTGGAGCGGCACACTCGCAGCTACAACCACCTCGAGGGTGACGTTCGCCTTCGACGCCTCTATTCCGCCAACAAGTTCTTTCTCTGCATCGACAAAACAGGCAAGGTGGATGGCACCCGTCGGAAGAATTACCCTGACAGTAAGTAGACGCCCAGTGTTTGTCTCCATTCATGTGTCCCTGCAGAAAGGGAGTGGGGCTCATTTGGTTTTTATGATCTTCCATCAACTCTCTTATCACTTGTGGTTTATGGCTCTTTTATTCTTCTGCTTGTAGGGTCAGACTTTTATGAGTATGTACAAAGGTGTTGCTAGGTAGGATTTGTAATACGCAAAACACTTACTTGTAAAGTGAAGGCCCTTCACTGTAATACTGGCTCGCAAAATACTACGATTTGAACTATTGAAAAAGCATAAAAAGGTAATTGCTACTTTATCTCCCATGATTGCAACTATATATCTCCTAATTGCAACTTCATATCTTATAATTGCGACTTCATATCTCATGATGTGACTATTTCTTGTTACTTGTGACTTCTTGTTATTGTTAGCTTGTTGTATTTTTTACTCAGAGATAGAAACTGATTTCTTTATTGAAATAAGGTTACGCAGGGGAATTTTACTTCAAACTAAATAGCAAATACTTCTAGAAAATGTAAACACAGCTGTAAATTTAATCAGCAGTTAGGTACAGTGACAAGTTCAACATGTATTCAACATAAATGTTTTGTTGTAGAATCTTAAAATGCTCTGTCCACTGTCAGAAAAGTTATACCTTTAGGGGTACAACAGTTTGTCACTGGTTTGGTACTATTAACGGGATGATGACTTTTTACTTTTAAAAGGTGTAAAGTAGTAGCTCAGAGTATTAATGAACCTTTAAGGTTCTATTATTAACTCTTTAGGAATAAATAAGGTACAAATATGTCCCTTTAAAGTTAGTGCCTCAGTGGAGAGCTGTTGTACCCCTAAAGGTATAACTTTTTCACATTTTTTTTTCCTCAAGTGTTTTGTATATACTTTGATGCTTTACTATTTCACTGAAAATTGTGGATGTTTGATTAGCATTTCATTTTGAAATAGCAGGTGCATTTGGTCTTTAGAAACCCTGCAGTGATAAATCAACAAGATGTTTCTTACAAATCACTTTTCCCCTGCCTCCCAGTTTGATCCCACTTTTCCAGCTGGAGTTTTACTCTATGTCATCCTGTGTCAGGGTTCAGCAGGGCTTTCCGTTTGTTTGAATTTGGGATTTAACTGGTCTGGGTCATGGAGATCACAGTGGGTTGACCCTGGCTCTTGTGTAAGTGTGTGTTGTTGTAAAAGAGAGTGAGTCAGACTTTTTTCCAGGCAGGTTGCTTTAACTGCTCTGCCACTGTGCAGATCTTAACTGTTGCATTACATTTGTTTACAAGTTTCTGCTCTCCACGGCTGTCTCAGATCAGCTTAGATGTTGTGCTTGGTACAGCTGGGTGAAACTGTACAGCCCTCAGAAACAATTTGCTTGCACATTTACTTACCATCTTCTCATTTCCTTTCCCTGAATTAAGGTCCTTTTTAGTAAAGAGGGTTCCCTTTACAGAAAGGTATCTAGCCTCTCATTTACTAGCCTTGTAGAATTTCTCAGTATTGCCTTTTCTTGCCTTCTCTTTCCTTCCAGGGTTCACATTAGTAGAGAAAATTTTAGATTTTCACAAAAAGGGATTTGAAATACAGTTTTCATAATTCAGCAAATTCAGAATCAGAACTGTTTTTTGCATTGATTTTGTTAGTGTTGCTTTGCTGCTGTCCACCTTGTCCTCTGCATAGCCCTCAGCGTCCATCAACACTGCTGCATTGCCCAAACAGCCCTGCACTGACTCTCCCTCACTTTTTCCAACACCCGCTCCCAAACTCTCAGGTGCAAAAACAGTTAGAATTAGTCAACGGGCCCTTGGCTAATTGAGGTAGGAAAATATTGTATCAGTCCCAGTGAACTGAAGACTGGAACAGCTCAGAGAAGAGGCTTCGATGCAAAGGACTGAAAGAAAGATTGAGTGGTAAAAGGATGTAGGGAATATTATTGCAGTTGTGCAAGTGCATTTGCATCGAAAAGTACAAATTTCTGGTACTTTTGAGTTGTAATCAAACTATAATCACTATTTCTCTATTGAGTTGTAAATGGGCTAATAGCATGTTTGGAAGAATGCTCAAGTTTTGTTTGTTAGCAAAAATAATTTTAGATAGCACTGCTTGAGCCAGGATAAAATTGAGCACCCTGACCTGGAGGAAATGGCTTGCATAATTGTGCAAATGATTTCAGCCACAAACTAGCCTTGCTTTGGCTCCTATTCCTGAAACTTGTTTTTGTCCAGGTGCTGAATAGAACGCAGCACTTTGAGGTTTCAGGATTCAAAGTAGATCGATGTCAATCAGCTACAATAAGATTCTCATCGTTCACAGTTAATGGCTGCGTAATGCAAACTAGACAAGCTTATTTGACTATAACTTCACAGTTGGCCGTGATTGCAAATGGAGGGTTGTAGTATTACCTGGCAGTGCTAGCAGGTCCTGACAGAGCTTACTGGCTGATGGCACTACAAAAACGGACACAATCCCAATCACCTAACTAGCAATTATAAGCTTTACGTTGAAGGGAGCAGACAAAAAAAAAAAAAAAAAAAAATTATAAGCCTCTCAAAAACATTGGTTAGTGGCAAATCATCTGCATTAATGTTTACAATTTATATCTTGCTTGAATCTACCATGAATGGAGATTTGCTTTGTTTCACATAATGGTAAAGTTTCAGCATTTGCCAGCAAGTGCTAACAAGCTAACCAACCAAACTTTTTGGAGACCCATGTGAGAACCAAACCTTGTGAGATCCACCTGCTATCAATATTTGCCTTTAATTTGAATGAAATGAATGTGAGTTTTCTTCAAATATGTTTTTCTAACATGTTACAAATGTAGTAATGTTGTCTAAGTAAAACTAGCAGTTTAACACATTTTTTCTGAAATGCATGGACAAGAAATTATGAGTATAAAGAAAAATGGAAATCTCATACGTCAAAGGTAAAGACTGTAACCATTAACCACCACTTGATGGGTGGTGAGTGAGAAAGTATATAAATCTTAACCCAATGTTTCTCTCCATTCTCGTCTTAGCCAAGGTTGTTTTCTTTTACAGTTTTTGAATTGCAGGTACTTGTTGGCTGACAAAACCAGCTTAGCTCTTTTTTCCCTTTAACATTTGGCTTTAAAAAGAGCACTGTTGAAGTCTAGGGCGTATGTGGTTGAGGACATCAAATGCTTGACTTGAGTCCAGGCAACAACACTGCGCTTAAGGAAATAAAGTCATGCGACAGGCATAATCAGAAAAGTCACTTTTGCTAAAATATGGCCATTTTGCAGTTTGCCAGGCCTTTTCCTCCATCTCCCATTTTCTCTCGCTCTCCTTCTTCCATTTCAGCTGTATTTACAAGAGTTGTGTCATGTTTACCAAGTTTCCCCTCACTTTTCTGCATCTTGCTTTAGATGTTACCGTTTTCCCTTGCCGTGATTTCATAGGTGTGTTGAGCTTGGACCCGAGTCACGGGAAGAAAATCATCCACCCGTTCTGAATATATTGTGGAATTATTTAAAACATATTTCAAAAAGAGAGACTGTCAGTTCATAGACGCCTAGAGGCCACAGAAGAGAGATTGTGCACGACTGAATGCCGGCGCATAAACTTCTGTAGAATCATGGGAGGTGAAAATAAATTCACAGTGTAACATTTATCATTGTATCAGGTCGGCATATGTGTTATAATTTACTGTCAAATATTTTACAGTGTGAGAATTCATTAGAATTATCAACAGCTGAATTTAGAAAATGGATTAATGTATCGAAATGATATGAGACAGTAAAGTACTTGGGTTCCTCAAAAAATGTGTTAAAAAGAAGGAATGTACTCTACTAAGGACCTTTCATAAGTGTATAGTAGTAGTGAAGCTCCTGGTCTGTGACAGTTTAAGTGGTAAGGGCACATGGGTGCTAGGTGATTCCAGACGCTTCTGGAAAGTCTGGGAATGTTGCTTACATTTAGCCTGTGGGGGCCTCTTGGAGATTTTGGTGCCAGGAAAAAAAAAAAGAAAATCCTACAAATCCCGCTTTTTTAATCCTTCCGATGGACAGTGGTTCAGAGTATAGTGAGAAAATGCTCAAAATCCCTCTCTTGCCAGGTGTTTTTGGTCCTGAAATGTGAGGGTGAAAGATTTCACCATGCAGATTTTGTAATGAGTTGGTTGAATTCGCAATTCTGACCAATGGAAAGCTGCTTGGTTTGAAAGTGGCTTCCATGTAAGCTGTCCTTCACACATCACAACACTACTAACAATAGACCATTTTGCCCACAAAATTAAGCACCTTTACAGCAGGTCTTTGCGAAGTCAATCCGTCTAAGTATACATGACAATGTGTATTCAAATATTTGAGCATTAAATAACTCCTTCTTTTCATGTGCACCACTCCAAGGTCTTCTGTAGTCTGATTAATGTTTATATGGTCTAGACGAAGATGAGCTTTAGCCCAACTTCGCAAAATCCAACTGACATAATTTAATTTACATTGAAATGCTTATGTGGCATTTTAAAATGACTAATTATTTATTTCGCCTGACAGAAATCAAACTTTTAAAGCGCATGTAAACTTATTTATTGAATCACGCAGAATGTCAGTTTGAATTTAGTGATCTCTGATGAGATCACAAAAACGGCCAACGATAACAACATAAAACTGTACCTACTCTTGCAATGACTCAACTAATGCAATATATATTTACATTTAAAGGTTGAGCACTCTATATACCCAGTGGTGCAATTACTGACAGGCAGTCTCACAGTTCAGAAGGTATTGCTTAGATTATCTCATCTTCGCTAGCCAAACGGTAATGTTTGCAGAAAATTGACCCGAGGCCATTTTTTCCTGAATGAGAAGTCATTAGCACTGTTATTATTATTATAACTTTTTGTGAGGGATGTAAAACAAGTATTAATTAGATCAGTTGGGAACCCACAGCTTGGCTAACTCATGCAGTACCATATGCTGACTAACATCTGCCAAAGCTAACACAGTCCACCTCTCTTGGCTCTGGGGCGAAATTAAACAGACAGACAGACTTGGTCTCATTGTGACTGGGTTCAGGCACTAGGCAGCGGTGAATTAAAACACCCTCTTGGGATTGTAGTCGCTCTGAATTGACCTTTTGATTAAAGCTGTTCACCTTAAAGCATATGTTAACCCAGACAGTGTATCTTGGAGACTCTGAGCGACTACTGTGGGATTCCCCTGCATGCATTAATCACAATTTGAGATTTACACATTCTTCGCTTGTCACGGTATATTACGGTAACATTAATATCTAAAACTGCCATTTTGGGATAAATATCAGAAGTCGAAATGCAGGCTTATTAAACTGATTTCTCTTAGTCTGAAATGATACACAGGAATGCTGGCTTCTGTTGTACGTCTCCCACTGGGCTCTCTTCTTGACCTAAATTGATACTTTTTATCATTCGTCTATTTATAATGATACATCAATAATTCAAAGTGAACAGGATAGTCCCTTAGGTGTTACAAGCTCAAGTTTCTAATCATTCCTAAAATCTAAGGAAAGTCCTTATAAAATATATTACGATAAGAATGTGACACACCCAGTGCACTCCTTTACGCTCTTATACAGCTGACTTGTAAAAAGACAGCAATAAAACAAGGCTGAGTCACAAAAATGGGGCCATAGGATTCCTATGGCTACCGCTTAAAGGCTTTTATCGCATAATCTTAAGTACTTTCTAACATACTTCGGTGCTTTGCAGGTAGTAATGTGACAACAGATTTGGCAACTTTTAGTTTATAAAACCCCATGATATAAAATGTAATTTAAATATGAAACTATGAACAGGTTTGTAATATCTTATGTTTGGAAGGGTGTTGCACAATTTGCAGCTGGCATAATCATAGTTATAAAACAATTTACGTATTTAAAACAACATGACAACAAACAACAATATAAAACAGTGTAAAGCAAACAGTCATATCACCATAGTAGCACAGTTTACTCTGAGTGTAACACTACTGTTCAAAAGTTTGAGACTAGTATTAAAGGAATTATGAAAAAACATTTTTAACAAGGATGTGGATGCATTAAATTGATTAAAAGTGACAACAAAGACATGTATAATATTACAAAATATTTCCATTTCAAATAAACTTTCTATTTATCAAATATTTCTGAAAAAAGTATCACAGTTAACACAAAACTATTAAGCAGCACGATTTTCCACATTGATAGTAATAAGAAATGTTTCTTGAGCTCGAAATCAGGATTAGAATGATATCTGGAGCTTTGAAAGTTATTTAAAATTTAAATATTTAACAATATTACCATATTTTAGTCTATTTTTGAGCAAATAAATGCAGCCTTGTTGACTTCTTTCAAAAACTTTATGAAAATCTTACCGACCCTAAACTTTTGAACATTAGTATGTATTACAGTAATACATTAAGACTGTGATTAAACAGTACAGTTCTCTGCTCAGCTTTCAGTCAGCTTTTTATCATAAGTCGGCTTGTTTGCACGAAATCAGACATAGGACAACAACAAAAGACGGGCCTCTGTGAAGGCCAGCTATATGTGCTGAATGGGCAAACAGCTTTATCTCGCCACTCAAACCGAAGACATAAAGTAATTATGATGTGCTGAAATGTGCTATCCTAAACTGACATATAAGGGCATTGGCATTGAGTCCATTCAGCACAATGAGTCATAAGCACACATAGGAATTGCCCCAACTGTATGTATGTGTGTGTTTGTTCACTAGGTAATTGTTGATTGTTAATACTGACAAGTCATATAGCCTCTATGATTTGGCAATTAAAACTTGAATCATATTTCAGGAGCAACTGAAGTGATAATAAAGATTTACTGCACCTCACAGTTGGCTCCTTCATTGCTGGTTCAACCTTTAGCAAGCAGACTACGTCTGTGACCACTATGCCACTATGCATAATCATTAAGAAGTTGTCAGGATTGATACATTATGTCAATTTCCTGACACATTTTTCTTGTTGTCTAGTTCCATCACCCCAGTTGTGATTTACAAATACTTAACTTTAAAAGAACTGCAAACTTTCCCACACACTCTTCAAGATCTGTTTAGTTTCCCGTGTGGCCAATTAGCTGAAACAACATTTTCAGGATGTATGTTGTCTGTCAATTTTGTGATCCTTCATCCGCAGGTTTACACATAGCAGAGCACACTGTACGTTTATGTATTTATTCTTCTTTATGCATATCTAATCATAGCCAGACCTGTACAATAATGCTTTACTTATTTCTGTTTGACCTAAATGTTATTGCAACCAACTAAATACAGGGCAACCAGTGTAGTCCGGTTCATGAACAAATGACTGACTTGATCATTCTGATCATTGCTGAAAATTGATTGAAGTTTCGATAGATAATTAGAAAATAATGTCATATATAGAACTTAACATCAACTGTAAGTCTGCAGCACTCTAAAACATGGGGAGATGTCTTAACACTCTATGTTGCTGAATTCAGTTGCACAGTTTCAGGACAGCTCCGATCAGAAAGTTCCAGACCAAGGTTGAGTGGACATGGGCCAAAAATCCCCCATGGAGGATAGTGTTAAGGTCAAGGCCTCTCTCACTAGCTGAGTGATTTGACAGATCTGACAAGAAGCTGATGGCCCCTTTGTGCTGCCTGTCAGCTTCCAGTTCAGTCCGTCTCATTTCAGTGCTTTGAAACACTGCGCGAGCTCCAGCCATGGAAAACATCCTGCTCCGGATTGACCAAGTGGAACTCCTTGGGCCAGATTAACTAAACAGGGCAAATTAGTGTGAGACCGCAATCCCATAAAAGCACAGATGGGAATGGAAAGTTCTGAGGGTGATCTACCGACAATGTGCAAATTAAAGAACACATATGCAAACAGCGCATTTCCATAATGAGTGCAAATTAGTGTAGGGTCGCAAATAAGCAGATGACAAAACACAAGTGCAAAATGGGTAAAGACATGCTTTTGGGATGTTAAATAATGCCAAAAATATCAGTATACTGACTACAACAAACCATTTCATTTAAATACTCTCCTCCCATAAATTTTGCATCTGAAAGGGAAACTCTCCTACTACAAATGCATATTCAGTTAGGTCAACCACAAAAATATCTAATCTCATCACTTACAGTATGTTTCACTGCTTGTCTTTAGTAAATCCTGACAGTAGTTTTTTAATGTCAAATGCTGCAAATCTGGCCCTTTTTCTAGGCTTGGTCGGCCATGTTTCAAGCACTGTCTTCTCTTCTGTTGTCACTGCAGCACAACCTTTATAACTCCATTGCTATTTTTAGGTTAAGTGCTTTGTCTAATGAGAGTAAAACGGGTGATGTAATTGATTTGTGTGCTAGATTATGGTAATTGTTCTGTGTGACAGCAAGTATTAAGCCCTGTGGACTCACATAGTTTCTGGAAAAGTTCAACCACAGCTTTGTTTGAATGAACCTTGCATGAATTTTCAACGATGAGGTAGTATGCTCTCGTCCCCAAGCCTGTTTTTAGTCAGGACGACTGCATCTGCATTTTGGCAGGCGGACGGTTCTCCTCTCATGCAACTTGGTGCAATTAACCACATTTCAACAATGACCTCAGCCTTAATCCTGGGCCTTTTGATAGCGCTGGGTGCAGAAAACAACAGAAGCCTTGAGTCACAAAATAGCCCTTGAATCTGCTTGTAACTATCCGTACGGGCCATTGATGGCTACCCGCTTGCTGGCAAAGGAAGTGATGCGTGATTTGGAGGCATTGCTGCACACTCTCTCCTTGATTAAAGAAAAGCCCATTTATGGGGGTCTGCTTTTTTTCTGTGCCACCTCGCGCCTTTTAGTTCCTCATAAGACCAGACACACCAGACCATGTCTTCGTTAACCTCTTGCGCCTTCACAGTCCTCGCAACAGAAGAACCGCTTGCCCTCCGGCATGCTAAAACTCTTAGTGGGTGGGTGATTGTCTGCTAGTTTTTCCAATGAGGAAAAATGCTAGCAAGGGAACCATCCTGAGGGTTCGGTTTCACATGCGAAAGAAGCCAGATACGTACTATTCAGCCTTTAGGAGCAAAAGAAATCGGTCTTGTTGATGGTCTGGCCATTAGTTTGCGACCACCAGCGCAGTTACAGCAACCTTACAGCAAAACAAGATAAAGAGAAGAAAACCTGCATATTATTTTAAGACATATTCAGAGAATGTATCTTTAATATGAGTCAATTTTATCTTATTGCACTGGCAATTTTTTTCTACTTGTTTTAAGTGTAAACCAGCTTGTGCACAATTTAATAAACCAGTGCAGAAAGACAAAATACACTCTAAAAAACAAGTCTAAAGACCTGTTCACACTAAGACGAATGTTCCGTGCAAAAATCTGATGCGATAAACATTTTAATTTCAGCTTATGTTAATTCATCTGCTTAGACCAACATAAACATTTGCAAGTTATAGGGGCAGTTTTACTAACAGCTTGCACCAGCGCAAATCGTCTTTTGGCATTAAAATAGTACTGTCAGGTTTTTACTAAAGATGCGCAGTGACGAATTAGCGCTGAAAAGGCATGGACACAGTTATTTTTGTGCATGACCTTACTGAATATGCATTTGTAGTAGTTTCACTTTCAGACACAAAATTTATGGGAGGAGAGTATTGAAATGAATCACACTGTTTACTACTGTTTGCACTCGTCAAATTACTAGTATTTGCGCCATTATTTAACCAAAAAAAAACATGTCTTAAACTATTTGCGTTTGAAATGGCTGCAATTACTGTTGCTAAAAGGAGGCACCTCAGAGAACAGAGAGTGTGTGGTAGAAGGGAGAGGATTTGTTCCTCACGCATTCATTTATTTGGAATGCCAGAAGAACACATTATCCGAACATATAGTTTGCCAAGCCATGTTATTTTTAATTTGTTTCAGGAAATAAAAGACGACTTGGAACCCCTAACTAGGAGTCACGCAATACCAAGTCTATCAAAACTTCATGCAACCCTTCATTTTTTGGCCTCCGGTTCTTTTCAATATAGTGTGGCTTCTTTATTTCTTAATTCTTTATTTGCGACTACGCTAATTTGCACTGCACTTGGTATATTACGTTAGTCAATATGTGATGTTGTGTCTGTATTCATTTTGGACATCGTTAGTAAGTCACCCAAAGAAATTTCCTCACCCATTGGCATTGCGCTCTCGCGCTAATTTGCCCTGTTTATAAAACTGGTGCATAATGTACTACATAGCATTGCGAAGAAAATGGGTTAACCAACAAGATGTGCTTAAAAATCTCAATGGTTGTTTGAAAATATCTAAAATCCTTTTCCTTTTCTGTGACATGCAGACATGCAGGTCTCAGACACGGGAAGTTGCACTGCGCTTTGTGTTCTGTGGTAACTAGAGTATTTCTGCTTTTTTAGTAAAAAAAAAAACAAAAAACACTTTTTTGGTATGAGCATCAACTTTACAGCAAATTTTGTGGTGAGCAGATTAAATAAACTGCCGAACTTGAAGTGTCTCAGTTTGCCCTTTGTGGGACATACAGGGAATACACTGGACATTCTGGGACATACTTGTTTTAGGGGTTGATGATGTAATTTGGCCTCTAACCCTGTATCCATTGACTCTGGAAGTGGGCTCCTTATCTGGGACAGTAATTGACTAATGAAAGACTTCCTCTGCCTTGTGAGAATTTCTTATCGCACTGCCGAAAGCAAGGTCTCATTTCTAAATAAAGATAGCATTGTTTTTTATATACCATACACACAAAACAATTAGCTAGTTTGTCTCTGATTAGTTAATGAATATATGTATACAGATGTCAAAAACTTCAAACATTTCCAAACATGAAACCCTTCTACACAGGAGAAGCGGTCAGTGACAGAAAGAGCCGTCTGTAAATGTAGACAAGGCAGACGAATTGACAGAAAGAGACTTGGGGCCCTGGCTAAGTCTTTCATTGTCCCCATCTGACCCCTGCTCTCCTTCCTGGCCTCTGTGCCTCTCACCTAGGCCGTCTCTCTGTGTGCGGGGGGTAATGGGATACCTGTCACTGGCTCTAATGGCCTTTGAAGGACCTGGCTAATCCCCAGAGCTTGCATTCAGTGAGCCATAAAAGCGAAACGAGGCCAAGGGCAGGCCCCTGAAACTGTAACAGCTCTGAATTGTGCGAGAGGGAACATCACCCAAGTGTGCAACCCTGGCAAATGAGTGTGATAATGGACTCTCAACTGAGTTCAAGTGCCTTGATGGTTGTGGTTCAAATTTGCACAACCTCACCTGCTGTCAAAATAACATCTGAATGGCTTCTGTGTTGGTGCCACCAAGGGATGTACATTACTGTATATCGGTACCGTATCAGTTATCGGCCGATATTAGAGACTTTTTGATCACCATTGGTCCACAGTTGGCATCCCTAGTGCCTCCAATTATACAGATTTTAAAATGAAAATAGCCAAAAAATGACTGTAATTTAAACCTTTTTTCCTTACCAAAACAACTTAGAAAAATATATAAACTTCCAAGTGCATTAAATCTGTATTTTGTATACTTTGTTGGTACAACTGTATTGGTATAAGTATATATATATTTATTGGTATAAGTATCAACTTCACGGCTAAGTGTTCTGCTTGGGGCATTTGGGGTAAAATTCTACAGATCAGTTTCAGTATTAAGGATAAATGTCGTTTTCCAACCATGACAACTCTGGTGCATAAAATAGAATATTGTTTTTTATTCTTTCAATCATTCCAGCTTGAGTGAAAATGACATGCTCTTTATTATACTGGAGCCCTATGAAACACATGGCAAGAAGTAAAGAGCAAGTCTAAACCAGATGTTTCACATTACAGCCAATGGACATTTATGAGACTGGACAGTAAATGCTTGGCAGAGTTATTTAACTTTAATGTGTGTGACACGGTCAAAAATCTTTTTATTTGATTTTATTTTTAAAACATGGTGCAGATTTCATCACCTTTTATATGAACTATAGGAGTTCCTATTTGCTTTTGTTCATACTGTCTGAAATATGTCAATATTACAATCCATATTATAACTCAATAAAGAAATGCATGTGTGTGTGTCATCTATTATATACCAATATTTTAAACTTTTAGTTTAACTGTATCACTAATATTAGTTATATACTCATAATATACTTACATTTTTAAAAACACCAATAATTCGCAATTCAATAGCACTATTAAATTTAATCTTTAGCACATATCTAAATGAATTAGTTGTGATCCCAAAATTCACTTTTGATCCATGATGGATTTCAGTGTTTTATTTAAAATTTATTTAGACTAATAATATCGGTTAATGTAATATCGGTTATTTTTCGGTTAATTATTAGCTTTTTGTAGGCTATAGAAAACTTCTTAAGGAGGTCTAATTATTTTGGAAAAAAGCATTGTTGATGGTTCTCTGCTCTCGTGTAGCAACTGTACCAAGGCCGCAGCGCATCTTGTTCAGGCTTATTATTGCTGAAGAATCTATTTAACGACCAATTTAATTGTGAAAAAGAGCATGTTTACCTCACACGCAGGCCTCTGGTGCAATGGATAGCAGACTAATAGGATGAGAAAGACTGATGTTATCAAAGCCAGCGTAGTTTAACACACACCACCCCACCCCCTGGAGATGGCAAGAATGTGGGAACGAAGAGAGAAATCAGGCCAGGCAAAGAATCGCCTCAGCCACATCCTTTCTTTGCACTCTCGTTGTTTCTTTCATCCTTTTCTTTTTACTACTTTCACAGTCCGGACGGACCCAAATGCGAGCGAGTACATCTGAACAAACCATTGTCCTGCTTCTAAATGGTAAAAAAAAAAACGGTGTATTTTTCGTTATATTTTATGTGCTGCTTGCGTTTCTTCATCCCCCCCAAAACATTATTTTATTTTAATTTTATACACTCCAGGCAAGACATTTCAAACAATTTTGATATTCTGTAACTAATAACAGGACATTCAGACATTTTTAAGTGTGACTAAAATGTCCAAGTCATATATTTTAGGTGCCACCATATATATTACATATAGCTAACTTCAACCATAGGCCATATGTGTCTCGAAATAACTAGTTTGGTTGAACTTAAAAGTGCTTGTGAGTTAATCAGCACTGTGTAACATTCAGTTTAATACTTAAAATCAATTGACATGCAGATGGGCTCCATTTAGGGCCAAAATGTCTAGCTTTTTCTACACACTCAGCTTAGACGGAGCATTGGAAACTGGTATAATAAACAGCTCAGCTGTACACATTTATTACATCAATAACAACCATAAGTTATGTTTTTATGGCTGTGTAGGGTGTCATGGGATCTAAATAAGACATGAGAATCATTACTATAGGCTGAAACGCCTAGGCAGGCTTACGTAATTTGAATAATATACAGTAATACGAAGCCAAGGTGGAAAGTTGCACTAAATATTGGAGCATAGACAAGCTATATTAGTATACTAGGACAGAATCACTGAGGTTACAGGGTCATTTTCACAAACCGACATTAAATGTAGTGTATATGTGCAGTGTATAGGTGTAGGTGGAAAGTTTTAGAATTTAGAATAGTTTTATGTGTGTAGAGAAGATGTGTGTCATAGCTTGTGGCCTTTGGAGACTTCATATAGTTATGATGCATGTCCAGAAACTCATGCTGGAGCTCCTCAGCTGCTCTCTGGAATATTTTCAGGATCTTTCAGCTGTTAATTAGCTCATAAATTTAATGACCCAGCACAAGCCATTCATGCATACAAGTGAATTTGTTTGACCACACCTATGGTCAATGTGGAGCTGTGTCTCAGTCATGCCAATAGTTGTAAAATGGTAGATTATGCCATAAACATTCATTTTCGGATTAAATCCATTATGAAATTACCTGAGCCCAACAGAACACCCAAAAACATTCTTAGACTTACATCCAAAGAGATTACTTTTTCAGATAACTAGAAAAGTAACGCATTTTAAATTTACAAGTTTACTCTTACTTGAGTTACTTTTTCAAATAAGTAATGGAAGTTACTTTGTTTTCTCATTTATTCACTGACATCTCTCCTGTCCCGTGTTGAGAGAAATTGGGAATGAGATGCAAAGGCAGAGGCACTTTCTTCAGCCTGAGGCTTATTAGTTTCATTTTTGGTGTGAAAGGGCTTTTACAGCTGCCAAAAATATAACTTTTGGGCTTTTTGTTATTAAAAATGAATAAGCATTCCAGCTCAGGTGACGAAAAGTAATGCAAAAGTAATGTAACTATGTAGCACAATTAGTTACTTTTGTATGGAGTAACACAGTAATGTAATGCATTACGTTTAACATTAACTTCCCCAAAATCTGACCAGCAGATGATAACCTTTTCCCCAGGGCACTGTGAAAATCTGTGAAAATACGATTTTGAGTGTAACCTGGTCCAAAAGTAGGGCAGAGAGGTTTCCCGCACACTTGAAACTCAAGCTGTTTAAAGCAGCGGTGACTGGGGTGGGCTCACGGCCTGAACGCTCATCCCACACACATAGGCCTCGAGTTCATTCGGCTCAAGAGCACCTAGGAGGAGGCTGATCTGATCAAAGGTGCTGGTCACGGCCATTAGGCGCAGCAATAAGGACCCAGCATGAAAAGGTTGTGATCTGAAAAGGGTTAGGAAAGAAAAGGAGAAAAAACAACATCAGGACCCTCTAAAGGAAGAAAGCAAACTGTGAAAAAATTGAAAAGGTACGTCAATCAACTACAAGCACCCAGTTGGACACAAGAGATTCCCAGGCTTTCACCCGAAAGGGCGACAGGCCAGAGAGGGCTGCTGGAGGGGGCAACCTGGGAAATTAAAGACCCTCTTTAAAAAGCACGTAAGGGAGGGGGTTCGCCAGAGAAACTTAGCTCCATCTTTCACCCTGTCGACCCCCTCCTTCTCTTTTAATTGATGTGGGTGGAACTTTGCTCTGTGTGACAAAAGCCGGGTCATTAATGAGACCTTGTCAGCTTCCAAATCTCAGGTAGGTAACAAAGGCCTATTGGGAGCAAAGCGCCAGTTGAAGGAAACATAATTTTAGGAACCTCCTGACCTCCGCCCTGGCTTTCCTTATTACCAGCGTCTACATCCCGCGTTCTCCACCAACTCCTCCTTCTGCTCCTCTCACCCGACGATAATTCTGACAAAGGAATCGCTTTGAGAGCTCCTTCCTGCTTTTTTTCCCTAAATGATTTGCTTTCAACGTCAAAAAGGGCTGAATGATCTGAAGATGGGCTCACTTCCAGAAAGTAAAGGGTGGGAGATTAAGGCAAAAGTGAAAGAGTAAAAAGACTGTGCAAAGGGCTTTCAGAAGTTACATGTGAGATGGGAAGAATGGGTAGTCTACACTTGACTAAGTCTGTAGAAATGAGGATTTTGCTTGTAATGGTTCAAGCAGCTTATTGCCAGCTCCGGCCAAAACATGTCAAAGGTCAAGAGAGTTTGCCGAAGATGTGATGAAAACAAACTCAATGCAGTTTCTCAGAAATTATTTTCACTTATCAAACTCCTTGGCATCCCTAATAATTCATTCATTAACTCTTGTTTTGCGTTGAAAATCTTTTACCTAATTTAATGTTCCTTGTCAAAAATCAGATCAATGAGGACTACAATCAGGCCCTAGTTTACACTAGTGCATCATCGTTTTAAAACGCATAAGTTTTGCTACGGTTACGCCTATCGTTTACACTACTCCGCCATTTTCGAGGTTGAAAACAGAGACTTTTGAAAATGCTGCAGACCCAGTTTTAGTTTGAAACACCGGGGTTGTGTTTCAGTGTAAACAGAGCAAAACGGAGACT
>SCHK01232123.1:0-17364 GCA_004124795.1 Poropuntius huangchuchieni
AAAGTAAAGAAAAATAAAACCAGAGGGAGAAAGAGAGAGAGCGACAAAAAGTGTTTGAGAAATATAAAAAAAAAATAATAATAATAAAAATAAAAATACAGAAATAAATAAATGAATTAATAAATTAATGTTTGGTTGGTATATGAATATATAAAATACAAACATTTTTCTCCCTTCTGTTATTTTTTCCCCTGTAGCATTGCCACCCTGTAATTTGATGATTTGCACGCATGTCAAAAGCTAGACCATCGAGAATACTGAGAACAAAGAAACAGACAGAAACAGAGAAAGACATTATAGCAAAAACAGAGGAAAGGATGCGAGGAGAGAAATCTTATTTGAATGTGAATGCGGGCATTACCCGTCTATTGTTTCAGTGTGCATATCTGTGTACAATAATTTTAAGATGCTCATGTCTTTCCCTCACCCATATCTTCTCCTTTTCGTCTCCTTGTCAAGACAGTCTTGTGTGTGTGAGAGTTTGTTCTGTACTGACAGCAGCGTGTGTGCCATCCATCTTGCGGGCCACAGTCAGGGCAGTTGAACAGCTCTATCTGCTGTGGGGGGAGTTTGGGATAAGGGTGATTAGCTGCGGCTCACACATTCATCCAGCCCATTATCAACACCTCACTACTGCAATCTGTCTCTCTCTCAGCCCTGCAGCCCGGCGACTGCTTCCACCACTTCAGAGAGACAGAAAAAGACAAAAAGAGGTAATTAATGTATTAGCTTGAACCCACTGAGAGGGAAGCTCAATCTCAACTTCGCAGAGAAAGAAGAAGGGGGTCTCTCTCACACACAACTCCTTATAAATCTCTATTTGAGAAGCATTCATAGTTCTTGTGCTACTTGCTAGTAAAACAAAATATTGCCAGGAGAAAGGAGAATATTTGGGCCTGTAAATAGATTAACTTTAGAAATTTGATGAAGAAAAAAAAATAGACTGTTTAATCACTGCAACAGCTCTGTGTCATGTGTATGTGTTAAGACAAAGCCACGTGTATGCATTTGTCTTATGTTTGTGTGTGTGTCAGCATTTACAGAGTATGCTTGTCACTTTTAGAATATCTAGTGCATGCATATGGAGGCTTTTAGCCTCAGGCCACACAAACACATTGAATACAAAAATAAACAAACCACACAACTGCCGTTTTGCCCCTTTTTCACTTAAAAAAACATGGAAACAGCAGTAAAACCTGTCATCTAATGCCACTTTGATTACAGCATATGGACAGATTAAAGATTTTACACATTCATTTTTCTCATCGAGTCCAAATGACAATGTTTGAACTTCACTGCTTTAAAAAAAAAAAAAAGAGAACTAAAATTCATTGACCTTTTTCAATAAACTGCACACAAAAAAAAAATATTTAAAAATACTTTTAATTTTTAATATATGCCACTGTAATTACAGCATCTTGTAAAAACAGCTAATTGTATACATTCATATTCTTAAATATTTTAAATGACACAATCACTGTTTGAAAACTATGAAACTCCTCCAACCAATGAAGGACTGAGTCTAGTGTGAGTCTTTTAAAGGAAATAGACCCCCTCACCCACACCCCAAATGGCTCACTACAGTATATCAGCCACTATTTCTGTATTTACGGGAGTCTGAAGGTGTCATTAAAGTCTATAAAAGCTTCTCTTAAACCGTCGAAAGGCACGTAACCATGCATGGAGCTGAAAATGGCATTCAGTTCTGTTTAATGTTTTGTGCAATTCACCATAGTGCTGTACAATTTAGCCTGAGAAGGGACAGATTTGAGTGGAATAGCGTTGCTTGAGGTCAAAGACTTTTTTTTTCTTTTGCAAAAGTGTGAGTGTTAGTGTTTATTCTGGACATATATATATTTTTTTTTTAATTATGAGAGCTTCTTTTATGTGTTCAGTTTATTGGGCCTTGGTATTAAGTACACTTAAAATACTGTATCACCAAATTCATAAAGACAGCGGTCAAATGCCTTGTGGATCAACAGAACAGAAGACCTCTTCCTTAACCCAACTTCTTCTAAGTGATACAACAAAGAATGTCATTCTCTGATGCAGTGAAGGTGTGAGGGAGAAAGAATAAAAGGTAAAAAGGTGGGATCTGTTATGATAATCGATACAGAATCTCTCCCTGACCTCTTATATTCCAACTGGGATTCTTCTTCTTCCATTCATTCTATCCCTCCATCCAGCTCATCCCTTCAGGGTCATGACTGTCCTCCCACAGGAAGGGAAGCTCTGATCCTCCCTTTCTTTTTCTTTTTTTCTTTTTCAATCTCCCCATTTCCATCCATCACATATCCCTTGTTTACAACAGTAAGAGCTAATACACATGGGAAACACAGTAACAGAAGCTCCACATCACTATTTTCCATGTGAAAAATTACCTTCAGTCATCAAATCTATATTTAACATCCAGTGTGGCTATTGTTTGGTGAGGTGAATGAGACTATCATCATTTAGCTGAATGGCGTAACTGTGTCGCAATGACAATGAGAGGAAGTCATTCGTCAGGGTGATGGCGGACGATGGAATACAGTAATACACATTAATACACTGATTTAGCAAGCATCTGGAAACAGTAGTCACCATTTAAAAAAAAAGAAGAGAAATAAATATACTGTTCATTTTCAGTTATCTGAGGCAACATAGAAAACAAAAACTGACAGATGTGAAGACTTGTGAATCTAGTTTATCTTCTAATTATGTCCTTGTTGACCACTTCTTTTCCATGATACACGTTTCTGTCTCCTCCTGCCCTAAAACCTAAAATAAGCTCGGAAAATGCAAAGCACTTTAATCACACTGTACAAGGCTGCTGGGTTAGCTTGATAAATGAAGCCATTGTCCCGTGATTATCGCAGTTATTCACAGCGCACTCACAACAGGGGAATCTTGCATTTGTTGCATTACATGGAAGGAGTCGCTGCTGCGCTCCTCACATGTTTCTCTGTCACAGCAGATTATAGCTCTGTGGTAGACATTTATAAATATGAGGTAATCTGCCGTTCTGCGTTAGCTGCTATTATACCATCATTATTTCAGTGGTGGCTGGAGTTCACACATGATTCATTGAAAGAATAGTGTAAAGAATTGCTCTCATTCTGTAAAGACATCCTTAAAGTATGAATTAATCACTCTCACACTGAGTGTGAAATTGGCCTGTACTGCACTGCACCAGTATTGACACTGAATGAGTTAGTAGTGCTTTGGACATTATTGGTATTTAAGTGCACAGATTTGTCCTTTAAAACAATATAATTAAAGGGATAGTTCATCAAAATATCTCATTTTGAGTTCCACAGAAAGAAAGTCATCGAGCTTTAGAATAAATGAGGTTGAGTAAATGACAGAACTACCCCTAATTCTCACCTCTTTCTTGCAAGACGGTATCATTTAGGATCCATTCTATGACCTCTGAGCATGTCAAAGCAGCGCTGTGTGAGTGATGAATGGCTCTGATGCTCATGTGCTGATGTCAGACGCTGTGGTCCGGCTGTGTGGCATTAAGAGGTTTATTTTGTTATCGCCAGCATAGAGACATCCAGCCCTGAGTGTTCACACAGACAGCATCTGTGTGTTGTACTTCTCAGAAATAACAAATTATGAGTGGAATAAGTCGATGATGTTTTGTGAATACAGACTAAACATACTTCACCTTACTACATCTCTATACTGAGAGCTGTGGTGGATGAGAGGCACAACATATCAGACAGGAATATATGTTTTTTTAATTAATCAGTCTACACTGGATTTATAAATGTTGGATTGATATTGGATATTTAGTTGTTCACACACATTTCCACCAATTTGTACACAAATCATTACTGTCAAAGACACTACTGAACTTGATATACAGTAGCAAGTCTCATTAANTTTCCAATGATTTGTACACAAATCATTACTGTCACAGACACTACTGAACTTGATATACAGTAGCAAGTCTCATTAATATGCATGTTTTAATACTGTACACTATAATCTTGTTATGCTTAAATTCACTTGAAGCATTTAAAACTATTCATTTTAATATTTAGTGTTTTACAGTACTTCTTACTTAGACAAAATAGTGTAGAATTATATAATTGACAATTTTTTATTTATCGGACATGAAAAAAAAAAAGATCAGCTGACTGATAACGAGCAGAATTTTAAAGTTGTAATCTATTCTTCTGTATTGTGACATCCAAGATCACTGAATTAGAAAAAGTAAGTCCCGCATACATCACCAGAGAGAAGTCTCATTTCAAGATCAAATTATTTTATTTAAGTTAGAATTAACGTTATTATTATCTTGATTACAAGGGCAAACATCTGCATGAGTGAATCATTCGTAATATCAGACTGATTTAAAAAAATAAATAAATAAAGCTTTAGTGAGTTTTCATTTCATGCCAACTTTAATATTGGTGCATTCCCAAGATGAAGAACAATGAATAAATACAATGGTTGCAGATGCCAAAGAGCATTCTGACATTATTTTAAAAGAGTTTACTCTCATAAAGACACAGCACATTATGCATATCAAGTCCTCCTTTACCAAACTAATGAAGCCTGGTAGTTTAGACTCTCTCTGCTCCTCCTGGGACCCTGAACTGAATATCCTGAACCCATTAAAAGTTCTCTATGGTGTGATCTGAGGGGATTTTCTAAAGCAGGTCTTTGAGAGGGACATTAAACAGTCTTTAACAGAGCTTTCATCTCTAAAGCGCTATCAGTAGGCGCAGAGCAGGCTGGCACTGCCTGGCATGCTATACTGGGCTACTGCCTTTATCAGTTCACTTTAATTAGGAAACAAGCTTCTGTTTCTGTATCTGCTTAACCAGCCATGTGCCACACATATAGAGAGTGTACACACACACACACACACACACACACACACACAAACAAACAAACACACAAGCACACATATATATATCTAAACACAGACAGACACATGGATACAAGCTGTGTTTAATTTATGCAAAGAAAAAATTAAATATCAAAAAAAAAAAAAGCTAACTTTTCATCTCATGTGTTCAGGAAAACAATACTGTCACTTCGAGGGAAATTACAAAATAGTAGTGACTCTTTTATAAAATATAATGTAAATGTATATAAATACAATGATTACATACAGTTTGATAAACACGGTATACTATTTGCTAATGTGAGTAGGAATGTATTCTGTAAATGTTGCCAATTTTATGCATACTAACAAAAAAACAAAAAAACAAAACAAAAAAAAAACAAGTAATCAAGTGTGTGTTCTCATGTTTTCTCTTTCTTTTCTTTTCTTTTCAAACTTTACATAGATATGTGGATGAAAACTTGCTGCTAACAAAATATTACAAAAGAGTTTGTTTCAACAAAGAAGAATGTGCATTAAAATGACAGCATTGACACTTTTTTTGGTTTGTTTTAGTTTTTGTATTTCTGTCTTTCTCATTATTTTTTCTAAGTCATTCATTGTGCTTTCTCATTTTTGGTTTATACAAGCTATCATTTACAACATAAATACTCTTTACCTCTGTGAGGAGCTGTGGGAGATCTGGAGCTCTAAAAGGGGGAGCTGAGAGGAACTGACCGACCTACGATCCCTGCTACACCCCTCAGGTAGGTGGGTATACTCCCTTTTTGGTATGATGGATACAAATACCCATTTTGAAATGGAAACACACATGGTTGAAAATAGAAAGGAAAAGGTGTCTTTATAGAGCTTATCCCTTCAAAAACAACACAGACAAAGATAGATTGACTGTGTGGAACAGCCTGTTTCCCAGCACAGGGTCGGAAAAGAGCTTGAACTTTAAATAGGAATAAAATGTCAAACAAAAGAATCACATAACGTTACGTAAACCAATGACATGTTCCGATGCCCTCTGCGCAACTTTCTCAGCATCGACGTGAAAGATCACAGGAAACATGTCGAGCGTGACGTGACAATTGTGGTTTGTGAGCAAGAACACACAAACACACACCTACAGCCTGACGCACACAAACACGAACCGCTATAAATGCAACAATGATGTCAAACTGAACCGCAAATACAAAGTGAGGTGTTTGTGCCTTCCTCTCCACCCGGCCATTACGCTGAATTATTTTCCTGGCTAAAGTTCCCTCACGTTAAATTTCACAACCTGACATTGATAGCACACAGTCTCGCTCTGTCTTTTCCGCTGTTCCTCACAGTATATACACACTATGTGGACTCACGGGATCATCTACATTATCCAGGGCTTTAGTACACCAAACTCATTTGCACTTCTTATGTGCAGAAGGGGATAGGGCCTTCAGAGACCTGGAAAGAGTTATTCTCACCAGCCTTCAAGGTTATATACGTCATTATGAGTGGTAGTAAAAAAAAGAACAAGTTTTCGTGTTCAACAGTAGGACACTGACATACCATGAAAGAAACCAGAAGAGGCCAAATGTCAGGACAAGGTTGGGCTCAAACATATGAATGTATGACAGTTCATATGGTTTATCAATTACACTGAAGCGGAGTGACACCAGGAAATGTTTTAAGAAGTCCAAGCTCTGTCCAGGACTAAAGTTACCCATAATTATTACGGGAGGAAGGGCTGAGAGAAGTAACTGATGAAGTAACTGACTCTTGACTTGAACCTTGATGTAACTCACACTCAATATTTCAGCCAAAGTGGAGTTTCAGACTAGTTACAGCTGAAATAAAAACAGCCTTTCTTTTTAACCTCGTGTCTGGTTATAAAACTGAGCCTAGCCGTAAATCAAACTCGTGTCCTCGGCAAAATATCTTGAGTTGCATATTGTAAATAGTGCTTCGGAGACTTATATTTTTTGACAAGACTACACAAAATAAATATCTAAATCATTTTACATTTTGGCACTTCTAATTCCCTAAAAAGGCAGAGGTCTATCAGGCAGAATCGCGGTTCGCTGTAAATCTATCTGCCCTGACTGTGGCCAGCCGAGGGTCACTGAGGAGTCAGAGTTTTGAGGAGGTATAAAGCAGTTACTTTATGGCTATCCCAATTGTTGTGCATTAGAGTTATGTGCATTGTATTAGCTCTAATGAAGGGCGTAAATTCTCAGTTTTACGAGCAGACCTTTACGAGGAAGGGGAAATTGTAAAACACACGCTTTTTGCGTTACCAGTGTTTGTCACCCTGCCTCTGGAGTTCACGCTGCACACACACTGTTTTCATTAACCTGTGGATGGCTCTGAGATGTGTGTGTGTAAGAACTGAGTCTGGGTAAGAGTCTAGTCCCTCATCTGGAAATCAGCATTTAGTTGGTTGATAAGAGCCAGTGCTTCTGAATTATAATTATGGACATCTGCATTTAATGGCGGTCTGTGGTCCTGATTTCAGGGAGGCTGATATGTAAATCAGTATCAATCAAACCATTAAAAGACTGTAGCCAGTCTGAGGTTTATATATTTTCTGATAATGATACTTCAGTCAGTACACAGATGATATCCTCTTGTTATCTCAAAACAATTTTGATAGTTAACCTATGTGCACACGAACTTCATCTTTCGTTCCTTAATTATGACAAACACAACTCTGCCTTGTTTTGAGATCCTTCCTTAAGTTACGTTTTAATTACATTTATATATATATATATATATATATATATCATTATTTTTATTTCATTTATTTAAATGTGTCATGGAAGTTGCAATTACTGCTTTAAATACTCTTTGCTTTAATCTTTCTTTCTCTTCGTCCACCACACGTGGTGTGTCACTGCATCACCTCTCCAAGAGGTCAAACAGACTGAAATAGTAAGCCTCTCTCTAGTTGATCTCTAATTTCAGTTATATAATTTTGCACGCCTTGATGCACGCTGTATAATTATGCATAAGATCAACATAATTTTTTGCAGGCGTGCAAACCCTTAGCCCTCTCTCTGTGGCTAGTTAAGAAAATGTAAGGAAAGTGGTGATCCTAAAGGGAACCCCACCTCCTCTTTCCCACCCTGCCCAAAATACAGATCCTCTCCTTTTACAGACTGACAAATCAAGCAATTATGTGGGAGTTGATGATGTCATCATTTCTCCGGCCCTGTCTTCATTTATAAAGGTCTCGGCACATTTCACATTCACCCGTTGCCCTAAATGAAAGAAAAAGATGGGGTGAGAGGGAGAAAAAGAGAGGGAGAGCGACAGAGAATAAAGATTGAAATATCTCCTCGGGACATTCTGCTTACTATTTCAGAAGCTCTCTTATCTCTCTCCACTCAGCTCTGTTAATATAATGGTGAACAATATTTCATGAAGGGCAGCTGAATACTGCCACGCTGACACACAGCAGCTCTCTTTCTCCTCCCCGTGCCCTCATCTGTCTTTTCTACCCCTCTTCTTTTTTTTCCCCCTTTCTGTAGGAAGCGAGGTTGGAAGGAAGGCTGATAAGCTCTCTTAGCGTCTTCGCGCCCCTCACCCCTCACGTCACCAGTTTCCCCTCGTTTGCAAATATTTTCATATCAATAATCGGGCAATTTCCGTACATGCTAATCCATCAAAGCGAGGCCACGGGTAATCCAGCGTGGCTCCAGGTGAAGCGCTCTCTCAGGCAGACATCTGTTCCTGGGAGCGTCGCACAAAGGCCTTCTCTGTCAACCTTGATTGATCAGGGGAGGGTCTCGTAGCACGAAGGAGGCGCAGCGTGTATCAGAGATGCTCGACACCGGCACCTGAAGAGGTATTCTCTCTGGCGGAGAGCAGAAAGGGCTCCAATCAGTGCTAAACAGCTTTCAAAGCGCCGCACTTTGTCTGCGCGTATCAGGAAATGCTTGCTCCTCTCCTATAAGCGAGAGAACAAAAGACACGAGGAATGAAAGCAAAGAATATTCGGATCAGTATAATATCTATAAATGCTGACAGGGTGGATTTTGGATGCAGGATTTTAGATTACGGAGGTTTTAGAGCAGCAGAATTTGCAGAACAATGAGATTGTGTGTTTGATTTTAATTTCCCTATAATCTACTCAGCATGTAAAGGATATGCTCTCTCTCTCGCGCTGTAAGATCACAAACCTAGATGGAGAAAGAGAGGGAGGAGAAAGAGAAAACAAAATGAGCAAAGCAAAGCGGAACGGGAAATTGTGAAGTCTCATTAGTACCACATTTATCATCTTCTTTGTATGGTTTTAAACACTGACTAGGTCAGATCTTTTCAGGCACCTCAAGGGAAATCAGCATTTGTCAGCACTGAAACCAGCTCTGTTCTACACACACTCTTAATTCATTCCGCTAAAGAGGCTCGCCGGCCGCCCGTGGCACCGCTGATGATTTTACACTCATTCTGGTGAAACCTTGGCTGACTGTCGCTCTCAATTGGCTGTCTGAACACACGCTTGTCCTTTTTAATCTCGAGCCGGGACTGTACCTGGGGTTCTGCACTGTCTAATGCAAATGATCTGTGTTGAGACAGCCATGCATGTGAGACATTGCAAATTATACTTCCTACGGCTGGTAATTACAGCCGAGAGCCTTACTGACTCCCCGGTAGCGAGAACACGATGTGAACAAGACAGATATTATATATTATAAATGCTATTAATGTATCCTCATGCAAGGTCAACATAGGACAAGATGTTGGAGGATGAGAATATGTGCGTGCTGCAGCAGGTGAATTCTAATGGCTTCTGCCTTGTGGTCACCTTTGCAAAGTTTTGTTATCTTCAGCTGGAGAAAGAACAGCGCCCTTGCCTTTTGTTTATCCCTTGATTTGTCTTTGTTTACATACGGATTCGTCATTACATCTTGTTTGTGTATTTCAGTCAAATGGCGCTGATCATCCACGCTACCAGTCAAACGCGTCTCCACCTAGAAACTCTTGATGACACAGGGAGAGAAACAGGCTCTACAAAGAAGGAGATGACAAAAAGAAGAAAGAGAAGCGATAAAGAGAGTGCACGACTCCAAGTGGTGATGTTGAGAGGGAGAAACGCCTTAGAAAATCTCCATTTCATGTGAGTTCAGACAGAATAGTCTGCCATATGTAAATAGTAGTTCAATAATGAATGCCCTATCGCTGCTTTTATTTGCTTTAAGCTTCGTGCTCACACACTTGCAGTGTGCGAGACACAAATTAGAAAGCATTTAAAAGGAAATATTCAAAGGCTGGCAAAGCCAGAGGAATATCAGTTATTATTTTTGATGTTGCAATTTCTGTCACTTTGATGCAATCAGTGAGTAGCCTGGGCGTGTAGGGCTCTCAGGGGAAGAGGACTGTCAGAGTGAAGAAGCTGGTGGGAGGGTAATTATCACAGATCAAACCCCGCTAGTTAGCAGGCAGAAACAGGAGGCAAATGCCAAAAACCAGCCAATGTTTCACAAACGCTTGTTCAAGGATATCCTAATTGCTATAAGTGGTTCCTTCAGGACTGACACATCAAACGCAGCCAGCTGCGTGATGTCATCACTGTGTTGCCGCCGTGATGCTCCTCAGCAGGCAAATTAAGGGAAGAGGGCAAAGCGAAAGCACACAAGGACAGTTTCCTGCCATGTGCGTTGTGCTTGTACACACGCCCTCACACACACACAAATGTCACTGACACGTACTGTTTTTAGCATCAGGTCAGGCGTCAGGCCTAAACGGCGGCACTGTTCTGATGCTGTATGTGACAGGAAATTGAATTGTTATATAACCACTTTATTTACTGCTAAATCTTTTGAAACTAAACAGTTGCATGCAGACCTCACACAATACGGAATGTATGAATCACTATTGAAAACATCACAAAACACTGTATGTTTCTTTCAGACAACAGTAAATATTTTTAGTAAAACTTGTATTCTGTCTTTATTGTGTGTCCACTGAAGGAAAAATTGCGTGAGAGACATACTGAAGTAATATTTGAAGATTCTAAAATGCATATTACAATGCAATGATTACTGGACTTATTATGGTGCTGTCTTTTTGTCTTTTCAAAGACATACCGTTCAAAAGTTTGAGGTTAGATTTTGAAAGATGTTTATAAAGGCTGCATTTATTGATGAAAAGTTGAAAACTAAATAAAAATGTATTGGAATGTATTTTAAAATGTAATTTATTCATGTGATGGCAAAATGTTCAGCACTGCTTTCTAATATGCTGATTTAGATGCCTAATATTTGGTGAAAACAGTGCTTTTTTTTTATTTTCCAAGATCCTTTGATGAATAGAAAGTTCAAAAGAACACCATTTATTTGTAATAGAAATATTTATAACATTTTAAATGCCTGTTACTTTGATCAATTGAATTCATTCTTGCTGAATAAAAGTGTAAATAAAAACGTAATGTATATTCCACTCAACTGCAAAGAAATCACCATTAAAAAACAGAACAAAACATTAAAAGTTCAGCGGCCATAGAGCCCCTTTAAAAGTAAAACCTCAGTGATTGCCTGGAAAATGAATTTTACTTTTCCAGTAGAGAAGCAAGAGAAATGGTAAGAAAGTGATGAAGAGCCAGAGACAGAGGGGATTACTGCACACAGACCACTGTGTCATCCTTTCATTCTTTCCCTCACTCGGATAAAGCAATTTTCATCAGAGACGAATTCCAGCGCAGCTTCATAAAATGTGAATTTGTCCTGTGTGTATGGCTGTATATCAGTATAAGTGAAGTAATAATCTGGTTCCTATCAGCTTTAAGTAATCACCCTTGTGGCGGCGTCTAACGACCGGAATCAGAGACTTTAATACCTCCCATAAGAGCAGATCTCTTTAAAAAAGTCAAATAAAACCCAGTGTGTCAGTCTCCCTTAAAACCTGAAGATAAACTCAATTATTTTTCCCCTGCCTCAGCAAGAGGACACAACAGAGAGCCTCTGAAATCACTCGTTCGCTCACAGGGATTGTAAAAAAGGCCAATTTCTAGAAACAAGCTGTAAATGTGACGGAAGGCGAGAAAAAGAGACACTAACCATCCGCATTGTCATAACCGGGCTCGGCGTAATGAGAGCGACAGAGACACGAGTCACTTCGCATGATAGCGAGGTTTAAATCAGGCCAGGCATCAGGGCCGGGGCGAAGAGCAGGAGAGACGGAGAGCTATAACAGCTGACAAACGAAGCCACTGACAGGGGTAATGGATAGCAGGCTATGGCCTATCTATCCGTCGAGAGGCGGTGGTGAGGTGCGGAACTTCACGGGGACTCTCTGATGCACGAGAGAGCTCGTAAAGTAGCGCGGGGCACCTGACCTCTACAGCAGACAGCGGACTGGCAGGGCCTTTACGACCCACGCTGGATTTAATGGCCAATAATGACTGGAATAACCGCTTAAACCTTAACGGACCCCGCACGGCTTTGAGCGGAGAGGGAGATGATATATTTGGCCTGCGGAATGACAGGGGCAATGTATCAAAGGGAAGGAAGGAACACCCTGGAATATATTTGTGCATGTGTGGGTATGTGCGTATAGAGGAGGAGCAGAGAAACATGGGATGAAGCTTGTACGATAGCAACGTTTTCACACACAACAACAACACACAGCGTCACTCTCATTCTAAGATAAAGTGGTCACAAAATGTGCCTGTTCAGAGCTACATAAATCCACTGAATATGCAAAATAAGGCCTTGACACTTTGATACGCAGATTTATTTATTTTTCCCACCCAGACTTTATTCTAATTTATAGCGCACCAGCATCCTTTGGCCTGAGATCATAACACCAATTCATTAACTATTGGCACCAAAGTGTATTCCGATTTTCAATAAACTCGCTCGCGCTCTCTCTCTCTCTCTCTATTTGAGAGCCTGGCGCGTTTTCAAGCAACATATGCTGCCATAATCTCTTAAAAAGCACCATCCAAGTCCAAATTTAATTATGTAATAGCAGGAACGCAGTCAGAGTGCAGACACAGCAGCTTAGCCAGGAAACAGCGTTCCGCCGTACCGCCTCACCGTTCTTCAGGCATCCACACTAAAATGTCAACCACAATAATGATGTTATAAACACAGCAATACAGAACAAAAATAACATTTTGGATGCGCCAAAATATAACAGAGATGTCATTTCAGAAAGGAAAAAAGCGCTGCTGTAGTAAACTTTTTTTCTTAAAGGGACCGTTCATGGTTTAAATATAAAATCTGTGATCATTTACTCCCCCTTATGTCATGCCAAAATAGAATGGTTTCCTTTCTTATGAAAAACGAAGACATTCTGAATTGTCTTACTTTTTTTTTCTCCTTATATTAAATAAATAAATACTATCTTCTGTTGTGTTCCAACTCATACAGGTTTGGAATGACTTGAGGGTAAGCAAGCGATGACGGATTTCCTTTCAATATTTCATTGCAAAAAGTCTAGCTCTTCTTCTCTTTTAGAGTCTAATATCATTAGAGTGACATATTTCCAGCATTTATGCCACTAAGCCCAAACTAAATCCCTAGCATGCAGTAGTGGTTTCCCACATTCTCTATTCTCTGGTTTTGAGGATTGCTGATGTTTATGTGACGGTTTAAGCCAGGACTGCCGGGTGGTGGTCTAACCTCGGCCACACTGGCTCCGTGTTCAATGAATCACACATTGTGATTATGTTTTGCATGCATTTTTATTGCTTTCACGTTTCAGTGTAGTCTGTACAGAGGCTCTTGTGTGATTTGTCACTATTTTAGGTCAGAGGAGAGGAAAACACACCCAGATACATGAGACTGGCGCTGGGGGTACATCCAAATATATCAGTGATACGGGGTCACCTTTTGATATGAGTCTAAAAGGACATGAAATAGATAAATCCTGCGAGAAAACTGTATTCTTTAAGCATTTTCGAGGGTCCTGTTCGCATGCCGCTGTTACACAGGGGAGTCTGCGCTTGGCATGCCTGTGATAACGTTCCCTCTGCACAATAGTGTAATCTCTGTGGCTCAGGTAGTGTGTGATCTGCACCCTGCAGTCGGTTTGTCCCGGCATTAAAAACACTCCCTATTCTTTGTGCTTTTACAATGAATTAAGCGGATTCCGACAGGGAATGCTTATCGGGAAAATTTTGCTTCACTTCCGAGATAAACAAATCAGACTAAATAAGTTCTGCGAGAGTTTCACTAACTCGTTCGCTTCCTAATCTGTAGGACTGCTTAAGATTACACCTCCAGATCATTTTCCAACAAGAGAAAAGAGGGCAAAAGTTAAGCTTGTGTGAAAAGAGCATATTGTTGGAATTGGCATAGACTTCTGCATGAGATGGCTTACTTTAGCTATTGTATTTATAGTAACAAATCAGATACTTGTGTCAAATAATTTTTAAATTTATTTTTAAGAAAAAAAAAAATGTAGGAAGCATTGTTGTAGATTATAAAATCAGGTCACCGGTAAAAAAAAAATAATAATAATAATTTTTTTTAATCTGCACACGTGTTTGTTTTCACGCTGAAACTCCGAGAAGCTCCCAGGCAAAACATAAAAAGCATTCCTAAGCAGTTGAGTTGCTCTTATAGAAAATACCTCAAAGCGTTTAAGATAATACACAATCGTGGATTGAAGCTCAATCTCACTCTCTCTTCCTCTTCAGATAAGTGCTTCCATTGATGAGACCTGGCATCCTCCTCTTATCTCCAGAACACTTCACGGCAGGAACAGGGTGCTTGAATAAGACTTGCAAGATTGTGACGGTAATATATCCGCTTAATCGCGGCTCGCCAAAACTTCTACAACTCCCCATTTTGCCAATAATAATAAAGGACTTATTTTATGCACATAAGCAAAATTATTTCCTAACTGCATTAGGAAGAGGTTGTCTGCCCCCCTCTGATAGCTCCTAACTTGGAAAGCTTTTTAAGGCTGTTTTATGTATTCGATATAGGCTATAAAAAGATGGAATCATTTTTATACGTACCTAGTGTCATTAAAAATAATATTGTATAACAATTATTATTTAGCAAGAAAAAAATTCTAAAATGTCTGCTGCCTTACTGTAAATATCATATCTATTCCAGTCTGTTTAGTAAATCCCAACAGGCTTTTGCGGCTCAGAAAGCAAAAGAGCCTCAGCACTTTTCCTCCACACCACAAAGCGGCACTGTGCTGTACACTCCAGCGCAATAATGTGACCCAGGAAAGAAGCACCTCCTTTTTGCTCAGACTGTCCCTGTTAACACTGTCAGCACAGCTGTGTGTTTATGTTTCAGTCTGCCATTCCACTCAGACTCAATCAAGCAATAGGATGTGATCTGCAGTCATTAAAATTAGCCGCTTGCAGGAGCCAATTCATTTGCATTCTGCGAGGTGCGTTTAAATAATTACTTAAATGGCATATATATTTTTCAAATGCCTCCCGTCTGTGCTTTGCTCTGTAATGCTGATAGAGGTTTGGTTGTTCTTTCTCAGCGAGGTGCTTTCACCTAATGAAACTCCAGATCAATAGAACTGTTCTTTACTGTCATATATGCTGCACACACACAAGGGAAATAAGGCTCTATTTTTCATTCTCAAATGTATTATGGATGTCATTCTTTATTTAGTACTTTGTTCAATTCCAAACATGGCACATTGGAGAGATATTTCCTTGGTCTGCATTGCCTACATAAGAAAATAAGATAAAGAATTACAAAAAGGGAAACGAAGAAAAGAAAACACCAAGTCTAAGGGAAAAAAGGAAGAAAGAAAGAGACAGAATCAGTGAAATAAGTGTTTCACATGAAACGCTAAGCTGCTCCCTGAAGGATTATACAGTTTCTGTTAATCTTACATAATTAAAAAATGTACAGACATTTACATATTAATCTAGTCTCAGAACTGACATATTTCAAATCAAGTTCTCAGTCGCAGAGTTTAAAAAAAAAAGAAAAAAAGGGAAACAGAGAAAAGGTTGTCTGACTGAATAAAAAGGAGAGATAAGGGCTGAAAAGAAAGAGCAAGAAAGACACAGAGAGAGAAAGACAGAAAAGGAGAGCTGAAGACAGAGCGAATGATGTCCTTCGTCTTCAGGTGGATGTCTTATCTCCAGTAGAGGACCTTTCTTATGTAATCAGTGTTTTCATTCAGCAGCTGTTTCAGCTGATTGTGCGGGGGAAGAAAAAGCCATTTGGAGCGGTGCTGCTCGGAGCGGCCCCTGTGAATGGATTCTCTCCACCGCCAAGAGCCCTAACAGGCCCAGAGCCCGCGAAGGTCAGTGCTATTATTTGAGGAGGGAGAGGCTGCGTTATAACAGACAATGATAGGGCCTTAACCCTCATTTAGAGGTGCCATTTCTCCACCTGACCCCCTTGCTAAAATGTTATTTTTCTCATGTTCTGAAACGTGATAGCACCACCGAGTAACAGTGCTCTATCATCAGAGTCTAATACTGGTCTGTTCTGTTCTAACAGCTCTTGACATTGACGAGCTTCACCCTAGACGTCCAGTTTATCTCGTCAGTTGACCATGCCTGTTTCCACGCTCACAGTTCAATCAAGATGTACAACGTTTATTATTCCAGTGGTGGTGTCCAGTTGTCCAGAATAGAGGATTTGCTGCAAACTTGGCACTGTTAATCCAGTTTTTGCAAGTTTGTGGTTTTCATGTGCGTTTAACAATGTTAATCTAATAAATTCCTATTCAAATACACCATGAAATAATATTAATAGGACTTGCAACTGTATGGAAGTTAAAAGAATAGGCTGAGTATTTGTTGTAAGTTGTCATATGCACTGCAGCATTTTTAATTTAAAATATAATAACTATTTCAAAAATGTTTGTACACCAAATCACAATTAATATGCAGGAGAAAAAAAATCAAGAAAAAAAATAAACCTTCATGAATGTGTTAAATTTGGTACGTTTTAAAAAGGCAAATGCAGTTAGAATGTAAAGAACGAATGATATTTAAAAAATAGAATAGAAAAATACATAAAAAAAAAAAAAGATTTAAACTTTTAACACAGCTTGACATTTCTACAATATTAAATCAAAATACCGTAATACAAATATTTTTCACCAGTGCACGAAACCAACATGAATACAAATATGATATTTCACTTGGTAAATGCATTTTGAACTAATAAACTTGTGTTTATTAGTTATTAGCCCACATAACTACATTTCATCAAGATTGACAAAATCAGACAATATGCAAATGAGAAATAGAGAACAAGGCAGCAAGAGTGAAAAGATCAATCTTGATAATTCATTAATATTAATATAAAATCAAGCATTGATCCCTTTATATAGTGCTTTTACTGTGATTTACTCCAACTAATGATTTTTTTTTTTTTTGTATTTTAAAATTAGTCCTGTCAAGTGATTAATCACATCCAAAATAAAGGTTTTTGTTTACGTAACGTACGTATGTGCACTGTGTGTATTTATATATACAAAATAAATACACAAAGTACACATACATGTTACTTATGTATACATACCGTATATATTGTGAAAATATTTACATGTATATATATTTATATATGAATATATTTAATATATAAACAACATATTTTTCTTAA
>SCHK01232170.1:0-26141 GCA_004124795.1 Poropuntius huangchuchieni
CTTCATAAAACATGATCAGAATACATTTTGTAAAAACAGACAACGTTAAAAAAATAAAAGTTATAGGAGATCTAGTTGAGTTTGGTTCATTATCAGAACACATTTGGATAAAGGTAGCATTATGTTACTTGATTACCAATGGATCCTCTGTAGTGAATGGGTGCTGTCAGAATGAGTGTTCAAACAGCTGATAAAAACATCACAATAATTCACACGACTCCAGTCCATCAATTAATGTCTTGTAAAGGCAGAAAGACGCATGTTTGTAAGAAACGAATCCATCAAGGCATTTTAACTTTAAACTTTCGCTTCTGGCTAAAAATATCAGGCCATAACAACACTTCCTCCAGTGAAAAGGTCCACCCCCTGCTGTCTTCTCACTTCAAAACGCACCAACTTATTTGTTTTGGATCGTTTTCACTTATTAACAATAATTACATATGCATATTGTCAACCTTTTCACTGGAGAATTCATATTTTAGCCAAGAGCAATGGTTTGAAGTTATAGCTGTCTTGATGGGTTTACTAAAAACACGCAGTTTGTGGATTGCATACATTACAGCTGTTTGGACTTATTCTACTGGCACCCATTCACTGCAGAAGATCCATTGGTAAGCAAGTGATGTAATGCTGTATTTCTCCAAATCTGTTCTAATGAAGAAACAAATTAATCTACATCTTGGATAGCCTGAGGGTGAGTACGTTTTAAGCAAATTAAAATTTTTGGGTGAACTATTCCTTTAAGTTACGAAACACGAAATTACATTTAGAATGACAAGCTACCAACAAGATGGCTGAAAACAAGGCTTTAAGTGCTTTGGTTTTCTCCTGCCTGCCTGCTGTTACTGACGACATCTATCCTAGAGCCAAACTGGGCCCAAGTCCGAATGTGGCGGCATTTAATCTTGACTGAGATGTTAGTACGTAGCCAAGTCACACACAATGTCAACATGGCTTCCTGGTGCCTGAGAGGGTGCCAGTAACTTAGCCAGCCCCTCCATTTTGCTGCATTACCCTTGCTGTCTGATTCAGTTCGAGGGAGCGTTTTGTAGTCCCATAGCCGTCTGGTTAGAGTCTTTTTGTTCCGTAATCTGTTCTTTCACTAACTTCTAATGATGTGCGGCGAGAGCAGCGACTATTTTGCATTTCGAACAGTCGGTTTGTTTTTTATTTATAAACTTAATTCACTAACCTTTTTCTTGTCCACAGACTGACTGTGCATTTGGAAGTATGGTAGATGCCGAGGCGAGAGTCCTAACATGGCGGACAGAAAGGACTTCGGAAAACATCAGTTTGGTCACTTCTGTCACTATCCAGTTACATTACTTCATTTCCAGGTGGAAAGAAGGCGACATGTGCACCGTGGGATGAGGTAGTAGGTTGTATAGTTTTAGGGTCACACCCACACTGGGAGATAACTATACAGCCTACTGTCTTTCTCAAAGTGAAAACGGAGCTACGGAGTATCATCCTACATTTCCTGATGTTTAATATCAGTGATAGCATTGTCACGGTATGTGCTGGCAAGCTGAAATGTTTTTGATTGTTAAAAGAGATGGCAGTGCTTGTGCAGTGTGAGGTAGTAGATTGTATAGTTGTAGGGTAGTGATTTTATCCTGTGTAGAAGATAACTATACAATCTATTGCCTTCCCTGAGGGGCAGAAATACACACCAAATGAACGCCTGTTTATCTTAGATAATGTGATTTCTTTCTTCTTCTTTTTTTCAATCAAACTATAATTTTTCCTTGTGTCTATAGTAACATTTTCACAAATACAATAAAAGTATTTACAAATTTATCTGTGGTTTTCTCTGTGATTAGTATTAAGGGATTCCTGGTTTATTGCCTATTGATTAATAGAAAAATTGTATGGTGCTCAAGTGAGAAGATCACCTCAGCGTCATGCATTCATCCTGGAGATGGCGCTCTTGTATTGTCGATATATTCAACACAAGGCTGAACTTGACATGATAACAGCTGCCTGTATGAATGATCGGCCACCAGTTTAGTATAAGAGGGTGTCTTTAATTTTGTATTAAGCATATGCTGGATTTATTGCCTTATGCTGGATTTCTCATGCTTCGGTTGCTTATTATTCCACTATACTTTTATATCCCTATAGTGCTAACTTAAACTTTGCATGCATGAAGGATCTGTAGGTAATTGCTGTGTGGGTCTTTTTGGGATGGATTGTTGCTTAGCAACTAGAAGTTAAATTTGCAAAATTTAAATCGTCAGCCTCACTACCTTGTTTGAGAGATACTTGCATTTCATCTGAAATAAAAAAATGTCAGTAGTTGACAATTTAGGTGAAATGTTTAACAAAAGAATATAAATATTAAATATGTAATAAATTAATAAATTGTGTTGGGCCTTCTTAAGCTAAATTTAAATATGTGTATATATAAAGTTGGGATACAACTATAAGCCTTTAGAAGTAGAGATGACTGGGTTCATTTAACCACTATTAACCTTCTATCTATACAAATATCCAGTTTGCATGATTATCAGAAATCATGTTAAAATAGTTGAATAACAATATTTTGAATACACAATATTTTCAGATTGTGTCTGGCAAACCAAAAAAGTGACAACTTAATAAGAAAAGAGACACACTAAAGAATTTATGATTTATTCTTTTCTAATTTAAGGACTTGTTCTTTATTTTAAAGATAAGTTATGAAGGTAGCATGATTTGTTGATGTGGAAAGATAATATGAGCTACTGTTAAAGTCATTGCTAACACAAATTCTAATAAGGAACACTTTTCTTGGAATGACCTTTCAGTTATGAACATTTCATTTAACTTTCATCTATCTATATTAATAAACCTTACAGTGTTTAAAAGTTTTTGATTTTTCTGTTTGAATATTTGCTGTCCTGTTCTTAGTCCCAGAGTACACATGGTTCTTTGACATCTTTGTTTTGGAAGGTGGATAGATGAACACATCTCTCACCTCGCAATTAAGGGACTTGAGGTGGGTGAGGGGGGAATCTAAAGTAGAACAAGTTTTCTTTTCTCATGGGAGGAGCAACCGGGTGCAGGAAAATAGATAAAAGCTCTGTTTAAGAAGCTGGAGTTACTGCGATATGATCTTCGCCAAGGAGCGCACAGAGAATACACCTTTCTTACTTAGATTTATTATAATACTCTAGCTATAGAGTATAGATACTTATCGTAGTGACAGGTCTTTCGCGTATTACTCGGCTGTCGTATCTCAAATTAGATTTTTACCTCTACATACCGTAGGCTACTTATATGCATGTAAGTTGCTTGGTTGAACGCGTGCTCGCGGTGTGTTTTTAAGTCATTAGTCGCGTTATCAACCTGCTACTCGGCTTCAGGAGCGCACAGACGTATAAAAGGAATATCGGAAAGTTTAATTTCCTCCAAAACACACCTTGATAGATTTAACAGATAAAGGATCTGCTGTGAATGTAAAAGCGGGTAGTTGTAGTCTGTTCCAGTAAACCGAGACGCGTAAAAGTGATTGAGAAGTTGTACATATGCAGAATAACATTCATCTCCACACGTCCCGAAGGATATCAGCTCAGGTGTTCACGTCAAGTTTCCACGGAGTTTTGCATCCCTCCAAGGACTTGCTTTGCTTGTGATAAAGCCTCGCGTCCACCGGTTAGGCTACCCATCAGGAGACTACTATCATTTCACAGTCTATTAACAAAGTACAGGCTGAACATGAGCAGGAAAACACGCCGCTGGATTTTTCACATTTTCCTCTGTTTGGGGATTATATATCTGAAGATTGGGTAAGTAGGGTAACATGGAATGTGTTTATCTGTTTTAACATGTGAAGTAGACTATTTACTACTGCATTTATACAAAAAAGACAGTTTAGCTGTAAATATAGGTCTTTATTAATTTGCCTTTAATTATTGCGTGAACAGTTTCACAGCCATTATGACACATTGATAAAATTTGGTAAAATACTGTGAATATACAGCAAACAATAAGTGAAATGCACTGATCTACAAGAGCAGTGGTTATTTTTTTTTATGTAAATGTGATAGTATTTCACATTTAAGAGTCATTTATTCAGCTATTTAAAATGAAAAAAATGCAGTTCAAATTGTATTTTAAGTTTTAATTTACTTCTGGACTTTTTTGAGGTGCTTAAGTGAGGGAAAAAACAGACACCACAAAACAGAGAGGACCCCTTTAGACGTCATCACTTTGTCAGTAGTATTTATTTCCTATTTATGTATCACAATATTTGTTAAACAAATAGTTGTATGGACTTGTTATCAAGGTCTAAAGAAAGTAATTTAGTTCTTTTTAATTGATGATTAATTTTTTTTTAATTTTGTAGAAAAAACATGACTACAAATGAAATTTCTAAGAACTTCCACCAGATTAAAAAAAATAAAATAATAATAATCCTTTTTATCATCTTGTACATCCTTCGTTGTCACTGACCCATCCTATCTTTGTGGCATGAGATTATCTATTTTTTTTAAAATATTTTTTCTGTTGTTTATAGGTGACAAGTCCCTTAGAACAATGTTTAAATATGCTATGAGTTTCAATACATAAATAAGACATCCTTATATCCATAAAATAGTTTGTCTCCCAAAGTGCTTTAGTGCTTAGTTTTATATACTGTGAATTATCTTTTAGTCATGGCCCATTCTACTCAAACTGCATTTTAAGCATTCAATATTTTCCTGCATAAACATTCCATTTCGTTTTAAACTTTACAGGGGCTTTTCCTCCGTGGTTGCATTGGGAGCAAGTGTTATCTGTAACAAAATTCCTGGTTTGGCCCCTCGTCAAAGGACTATCTGTCAAAGCCGGCCTGACGCTATCATTGTCATTGGAGAAGGAGCGCAAATGGGAATCAATGAGTGTCAGTTTCAATTCAAAAATGGAAGGTGGAACTGCTCGGCCCTCGGGGAAAGAACTGTCTTTGGAAAAGAGTTGAAAGTGGGTATGTTACCAAATTATTACATTTATACTGTTACAGTATTCAGAAATAAATTGCTGATATTTTTAAACAAGCGGTCTCGTATTTTAGATTAGAGTTCTAGCAAAAAAGAAAAGCACAAAGAATGTTATTGACTAAATTACTTTCTTTCAAGCCCTGGAGAGTTCAAATAAAGCTGTATTTAGACTGAACTTGTGAATGAGGAGACCTTTAGATTTCTTTTTTTCGCTGAGACAGTCTTTGTAGGTCACTCCTAAACACCTGCTAGAACACTTTTACTTAATACCTCTTTCATGCAAATATAAGATTTTCATCACCAACTTTGCATAGACTTATGTGTTTTGGAATGACACTATATCGTGTCCTGTTTCTGACATCTCATTTGAAATGATTTGTCATTGGATGTCAGGCGAATGTTTAGATTCTTACACGCCACAGTAACAATGTCAGGTAGGTTTCAGCTGCATGCATTCATGGAGCAAATGCCAACACGGCTGGATTTATAGCCCTCTCAACAGTCACCCTCTCAAAAGAATTCTTTTTCTAGTCGACCTGTCTTATCTGTAGATTTTAATGATTTGGCAGTCAGGGTTTTCACTTTACCACGGGTATAAGTTACAGCGGTTGAATAGTAGACCAAAAGAAAGTACAGTATTGTGAAGAAATGTAACAATATGTCACCTTAGAGAGACAAAACATAAGTAATTAAGTGAGTTTTTCACTTGGGGTAATGTTATCCATTTTCCTAAGGCAAACTTAGGCCTGTTAAGGAGTCCTTCAGTGCTATTGAGCCTGCGACACATTGATGAATGATGGTGTGAAGGACTTTGCTTTAGTTTCAGACCCTGCTAGCAAATATTGCATGGGTTTTCCTGTGGCTGCAGGGAATTTCGATGCTCAAATATCCAAACTCTGCCGGAAATAAACACCAAAATAATGTTTTCCGAAATTTCTTCTCTTTCCTTTAGCCGCACACTCTTAGGATCCATAGAGTGTTGCGATGGTGTGGTTGAGGCCCAGGGGAGAAGCTTAGATCTGTAGAGACTTGTATCTATCGCTGAAGGTGAAGCTGTATTTTATCCCTCTGCATCAAAGACAAGCGCCTCCTGAAAAAAAAGCACAGGTTTTCGTCTCTTTCCATCTCATTCTGGAACTGCACACACTCAGCCGTTTACACTTGAATGGCAGCCTGGATCTGTTGTGGGTGCTGATTATATTATTTAATGCTGTCTGCTTGGACAGCTGCTATGGGTCTTGTGTTGTGTGCCCTCTCATCTAAGCGCCTCAGAGCTGACGCTGACCTAGAGTGACAGACCGTGGTCTCCGTTTCTGAAGCGGCCCAACTGCTTTATTTACCCAGACTCTTTTTGTCTATAGTCGGTATAGGGAGGATTAAATAAAGTGGACAACCGTTCAAACGGGATTGGTTTCAGTGGGTGTATGACCAGTCATGCTCATAGTAGCAGAAGTTAGAAGATGAAAAGAGGTAGTTAATCCAGTGGGGAAGGGCTTGCGTACTCAAAAAAAAAAGTTGTTGAGTAATGTGCAGTAATTTTCAGGGCCTGGTACCAAGGTCCACATTTGGCACACACGGCAATGGATTACTCTTATAGGTGCACTTTTGCCGTCTCCACTAACCATGGACCCGTTCACCTTTTTATCATATATGTGAATGAAAGTCCGATTGAAATATAGCTTGCTGGAAATCAGCAGTCGGATAGATATGCGAAAGGCGTACCATCTTTGTGCTTGTGTTACTTTATGTTGCTTGAGCGCAACCCTCCTAAATCTTCTCTGACTTAACCACCCTCTGGTATGCTCAAAAATAGTTTTCCTCCAACAGCATTAATGCCTCAAGTCCAGACAAGTACATTGTATGAGGTTTATAAATTAACCTCTTGCATTTACAGTTTTGGCAAGAAACATCTCGCACAGAATCTTGCAATGCCACTGATTCAGATTTCTCCTGAAAAGAAATGACACCCATGTCATAACACACATGTTTTATGGAAGTCTTATCTGCAGTGTTTGTGTTCAGAATATCTTGATTTAGGTAAACATAGCTCGAGCCATTTACAAAGACAAGGAGCATTCTGCTCTAGTATTGATATTGTCAATACAGTCTTCGTTTTCCTTTCTTCAGGATACATCCCTATACTCCTTTGGCGACAAGCCCAAACAACTCATAAAAATCTCCACATAATTGATGCCCCAAACTGGCCTTTGTTAAATTGCATGGGCAGAGTTCCAAGATGTTTATCATCAGCAGGTCAACACATACCAATGTTAGTTTCAGGAAACCACTGAAGACTGTTGCTGCCGCTCTTGATTGCTTGAAGGTGAAAATTCCTGAATTGCTGAGCTAGTCTGTTAACAGTCTGACACATGTATGAGTGTTTTTCACTTCTTGCCATGAAATGATCAAAAGATAGAAAATGTATTCCTTGTAATAACTCATGACATCAATCTTAATGAGGCCTATAGAGGTTAACTTTTTAAAGTGTTTCTTCAGTTCAGGTGTGTAAATGATTCTTAGGAGAGTCAATACATGATGACTCATTAATCCAGAAAAGGATATGTACATTTCCGGGAATGTTAACATAACTGAGCAACAACGAATGCATCATATTTTTAAGGGATTTTCTATGCAGCTTGTTTAGCTTTTATATTTGGCAAATACTTTTATTCAAAGTGTGAAAATTGGAAGCTTGGAAGCTTGGAACTCTTGGAAAGTTATTTGTCGCTTGATGTCACCTCACAAAAAAGTCCCTGAAATAACTCTTCGCAGGACTTCAGACCTATCTTTGTCCTTATAAATGAAATACGCCATTAACCTGGAAGTGCCCTGTTTAACAGTGGCAATCAATTATAGCAGTGCTCTGGCCAGGGAGGCACTGCATGCCTGAGGAGTTCATCTCCACAGGGTGGATCCCTCGTTCTGACGGAAGCTGGGACAGTGGCCAGACTAGAGTCTAAACACATACCCTCTATCTCTACCATTCTATTGTCTCTGAAATAAACCCTTGTCCTTTGTGCTTATTAAAGAGATGGACTGTTCCTTCCTTTGCTCATCTGTGTGCAAACAGTTATTTGTCTTTCTGTTTCCTCTCTATGACAACTGAAGGACAATTATTTGTGTTTTGAGTAATCACAGGTATGTGATCCGTGTTTGTTTTGCCTATGTCGGGTCCTAGATCGTTTTTATATCATATTTTTCCCAGTAAGCCCCCACACCATCTACCGGAGACTGCATACTGTTAATCAGCGTGAGGTGTGCATGATAAATGAACTACCCTTGACTCAACTAACACATTTTATTATTGCTATGAGTGTCAAGATATGTCAGGTATGTAGGGTGGTTTCAAACTGCCTCTGCTGGATCTTGTTGTCAGCAGTACTGACGGAGAATGTTCTTTTAAATCCAGGAAGCAAGGAAGCAGCTTTTACCTACGCCATTATCGCTGCCGGAGTCGCCCATGCCATCACGGCGGCCTGCACTCAGGGTACGCTGAGCGGCTGTGGTTGTGACAAGGAGAAGCAGGGCTTCTACAACCAAGAGGAGGGCTGGAAGTGGGGAGGATGTTCAGCTGATATTCGCTATGGTCTGAGCTTCTCAAAGGTGTTTATAGATGCACGGGAGATCAGGCAGAATGCCAGGACACTCATGAACCTCCATAACAATGAAGTGGGACGCAAGGTATGTGTTTTTTTAAGTACTATGTCATGCATAAAAACATCATAAGGCCAGGGTTGTCCAATCCTGCTCCTGGAGGGCAACTTTCCTGTAGGGTTTAGCTCCAGCACACCTGCCTGGAAGGTTTTTAGTGATCCTGAAGATATTGGTTAGCTGGTCCAGGTATGTTTGATTGGAGCTAGAGCTAAACTCTGCTGGAACATCGCAAAACTGGCTGGTGTTTCTAGTAAGTCCTACCGCAGGGGTTCTCAGATCTGGCACTTGAGGTCCATTTTCCTGAAGAGTTTAGCAACAACCCTAATCAAGCACACCCGAACAAGTCTTGAGGATCACTAGTTACAGGCAGGCACTAAACGTTTGCAGGGACGTGGACCTCAAGGGCCTAGGTTGAGAATCCCTGCCCTTCAGGGCTGTTAAATAAATTTGCTCTGTTTTGGAGTGGGTAGTAGATTAATAACAAGGTGTAATAATGCAATGCAATGCATTTAGTTTTGGCATGCACTTGACCAGCTATTTGTGATTATGGAAAAGACTCATTTTCACAATTGTGAAATAATTTAAAAGCAACAGTGATTCACTAAGTTACTACTAGATTTTATAGTCAGAGAAGACAAACAGATTTATTGTGTATTAGTAAAAATAACATTAAAATGCATACCCAGAATGCCCAGGCAATCTGACTGACCTTCATAAGCTTTTCGTCATTCAGTGCCAATCTGGAAAGTGTGATGTTTCAGCACTCTGGACAGAGTTTTTAGGGCTTTAAAACCCTAGGCCTGATCATTAACCTTATGTATATTATTTCATAAAACTCTTTTGGTCTTCTGGCCTCACATGGACCAATCCTGTCTTTATAGCAAATAGAATCAGTCCTGTAAATTGACAATTCACAAATTCATGCAGTTTTGCACTTTTTACTGAGCAGTTCTCAATGAAACTAAGGTCATGGCGTCAACATGCCACACCCATTATTGTGATTGGTTAATGGGAAAATGCAAGGGGCATTTTCCTTACTTACTGTTTATCAGGAATCAGCAGCATGAACATACTAAGCCTGATATGCATCCTAGATGGCAGACAACTGCCAAAAAGACTCCTGAAAGTCTGAGAAGGAGAAAAAAATAATTAAAAAGCAAGGTAAAGCCTCTCCCACCCACAGCAAAAGTGAAAAAGAGTGAAAGGAAGAGAAAGAGAGGGAGAGAAAAGACACATTAACCAACCACACCAAAGATTACGCCGCCCTGAACAGGCAATCCACTGATGCCAATCAGACCACTCGGATATCTTCCATATCTAAACAGGCACTCTGCTTCACTGAGTTCTGCTTACATTTGTCCATTCATTCATCTATTCTAAGCTAACCTATGTTTTTTCAGTACATTTCTGGTGCATTTCTAAGCCTACAGCTAAGATATGTGAAATGCATTAATGTTTGCATCCAAATTATCTGCAGGACAAAAAATTATACAGCATCCCTCAGTTACACTGCACCTCAAGATGTTATGTTTTTACCTGTGAGGTTTGACACGTGTAGGTATAACAAGGGGAGGCACACAAGCACCTGAAACCTGACTCCTGAGCTTTATCTGTGTACACTACACACAAGCTGATTGTTGTAGGAACTCTGCGATCATCGTTCAGTCAGTGTTTATATCATATCCTGTGCAGATTCAGCTCTATTGCTTATACAAGACAAGAGACTCCTACAGACAACCTCTGATAGTTTGCCCCTTGCAACAATTTGTGGCGTGTGTTGTGTACACAAATGAAACGGTTTCCTACAAGTAGTCAGAGAGCCTGTGAACACAAGCTGTGTTTTGCAGGCCCGCTGTCTACGCAGCAAGAGGAATGAGGTAGTCTAGCATTGCAAGTTTAACAATCCTAGCATTCTTCAAATCGGAATGTTAAAAAAAAAAACCTTTGTCTCAACCTGTTAAACCATTCCCAGAAATGTGTCTTAAACTACCCAACTGTATGCCACCGAGGGTGATTTCACTAATCCCCACTGAATTGTTAGTCTATCCAGATCTAGGTTTGCTGGAATATGCCTTGTATCAGATGATGTGAATATATGCAAAATATTTAAACAAGGTTTATGGCCAAAACTACCACATGCCTTTTCGTAAACAAGATCTTTTCCTTCCTCATACATTCTCCGCTTAGCATCAGTAATTCTATCTTTTGTAACGGATGATTGCACACTTCAAATTTGTCACCAGTTGGACTAACTAAATCAACAATGAGTCATCAAACAGTCTACTTTCATAATTACCTTAGGCTAAGATTCCTAAAAGGAATTTAGGTGCTTAAATAATCCCAAAGGTATTGACTTGTTGATTTTACCTCCCACTTCAGGTCTTGGAGAAGAACATGCGTTTAGAGTGTAAATGTCACGGTGTATCAGGATCCTGCACCACCAAGACTTGCTGGACCACTCTCCCAAAGTTCCGGCAGTTGGGTTACATCCTCAAGGAGAAGTATAACCATGCCGTACATGTGGAACCGGTCCGAGCCAGTCGGAACAAGAGACCTACCTTTCTGAAGGTTAAAAAGCCTTACTCGTACCGGAAGCCCATGGACACGGATTTGGTGTACATCGAGAAGTCGCCCAACTATTGCGAGGCAGATCCCGTGACGGGCAGCATGGGAACCCAGGGCAGGATCTGCAACAAGACTGCACAGCAGGCCAATGGCTGCGACCTCATGTGCTGCGGCCGAGGATATAACACACACCAGTACTCACGCGTGTGGCAGTGCAACTGCAAGTTTCTTTGGTGTTGCTACGTCAAGTGCAACACCTGTAGTGAACGGACAGAAGTGTACACGTGCAAGTGAAATATTTATTGCTGGGGAATTGATACACACCTGTGACTAGTGCGGTAGAGGGTCTGCAAGTGTCGCAACCGGATGACCACTGCTATGGGTTCCAGGTATTGAGAGGAAAGAGCCATTTGCACTGGAAATCATGGGTCTGGTGGAGTCTAGATGGAGTAATTGTGTGCAAAGCATGCAGCTTTGCTCCAGAGTTCTGCTGAGGGCTTCGGTGTTGGTACCAGTAGACACCTTTCTGTTCCAGTACTGAGCAACAGAGCGAAGTAGCCTGCAAAGGCTTGATCTGTAGACCGTGAGAAAGATGTGGGGTGTGATTATTGAGGGTGTTCTGCTCCGTAAACAGCACAGAAGGTATTTCTGAGGAACTTTTTTGGCTCGAGTGATTGATATAACAAATCTTACAACATAAAAAAACTGTACATGGACACAACAGTGATATTTAACTTTATTTAGAGAAAATGGCTAATGTTAATTTATTTAATAAGGAAACTACTGATATTTCTCATTGTGTTTACTAGCTTAGATTTAGCTCTTCTCCTGTTTAATATTGTGTGTTTTGGATAGAAATAAACTGACCAACTTTTACACTGTACATCATGTGCTTTAGCTTAGGGATGAACCAATGACAATGCACAATACAAAACAAGTGCACTGCACTCAAGGTGTAATTACAAGTCTCTGAAAGAGGAGACTCTACTGTCTTTAATGTATCATTGCAAGGCTTTTTGCTACCATTTTCCCATCTCCTTAAGTGTCAACCTTTGCACATATAGTCCTATGTACAATTAACACTGGAATTGGGGGGTGTCGTGTTTGAAGGCTCATTCCTTCCAAAGTGAATAACTCTTGTTTTTAACATGGGTCCACAAGAACATTTGTCTTTAAACTGGAATAGTCCAATTGAAATAAGCGAATTTAAATGCGATCTAAATTCTACCCACTTAAACTTTGAGACCTCATTTGACACAAAGGTTTATGCTAATGAGGCCACAAGCTTCCCTCGCTTTTGGCTAATATTTGCTCTGTTGGCAGCGAAAGAGAATCAGTAATTAATTCACGTTTCGAATGGAACAGCCTCAATACAGATGCCCCACCTGCTACTGATGTGGAATGTTGAGATCAGATAACCAGTTTTATTAATGTGATATATTTTATAGGTAATATAACACTTTTTGCTGCTAGTTTTGTTCTGTTCTGCAACTGTAGTTAGTACTAGTAGTATTTTGTGTGTTGTGACCAAATGTGGTTGTCCAGACAGATTGTCCCTGTGTTGACATATATTTTGTAAGAGATTATTTTTATATTTTATTTATTTTGTGTAAAGGAAAAACCCACTACCGATGTCCTTTAGATGGACAGAAATTAGAGAGATAAGCTAGAAACAGTGTGATTGTGTCATGGTACCAGCTTGAGCAGTTTATTGTAATCTACATCTCAATGAAGTATCACTCATGGTGATGTAGTTGCCAAGTACGTAATAATGAAAAAAAGATTGCATATTACAATACGATCATACTGGCGTTCGAACATGAAAACTTTCAAAAGTAGCATTTTTCATGACAAAGGTCCTGCATGTGGGATCAGTAAGGGAAACTGTAGTTAAATAATCCTGGGACAAAACTCTCTGGTACTGAGAAAAATTCATGACTGAGGGTTTTTACCAAAGAACATCTGAATTTGAGCATGGCTCTTTGTCAAGAGCTTAAGAGCAGGATGGCCTTGATGTTATAATTATTTTACAAAAATCTGTGATTTCAACAGATGTTTTGCCAAATTGATTGTACTTCATTATTGTGTCATCGTAAATGATAAAAAAGATGTTATGCATTATGTTTTCAACAGTGTTAATAAATATTTCCTTGGCTTCTACCATTTTTATTTTTTTAAGGGGGGCGCAACAGCTTCCAAGGCATACTTTTTATTTATTTCACAGGGTTAACACTACAGTATTTAGTCAAATCAAAACTGACCTAAACTAAATGACCTGTTAGTCAGAATCATCACATTTCCCATACCATCTTACAACCAAACAGAGTCATCACTAGCTTGACAGTCCCTCAAATTAGCAAAAAATCAGTAGCAAGTGGCAAAACATACATTGCACTTAACTTATGGTTGACTACTGGTTCTGACATTTTTTACTACATGGATAACCGCAGGGCAGGGAGGAAGCTAACGAAAGTACTTGCATGTTAATGGTAGGGCTGGTGTAGAGCTTTAATTGATGAGTAGCAGCGAGGAGGGTGTCACAGCAATGGGCCGATAGAAGGGGGGAAGAGGGGTGATGGATTACTCTGACATCTGCTTCATTCACTTCCCAGCGCCGTCACCACAACAACGCCTCTGTGGCCCCCAAAAATGCTGTCCAGTCTCCCTGAGAAGCAGGCCTGCCCATTAGCGAAATGTTAACTATGCAAAATCCAGCTAACTTTTGGATGCTATTTATTTTGTCCCCCCCCCCCCCTCTAAAGGCGATAGGGATGGCAAAAAGAGAGGCTTTGCCATTGTGAAGGATGATGTCAAGAGGAATTTCAATCCAAAAGTTAGAAAAGATCTTAGCATCACCCCTTGAATAATCGCCACAAAACGCTCCTTTGAGAATCGGATGAAAACTCATCAATAGGCAGCAGTGTGAAAAGGCAGCTGGCCAAACAGCCTTGGTTAAAGTAACATCGACACCCAGTCACCATGAGCTGAATCACAATATTGTGTGGTTTTGAAAAACCTTTTGGATGTTACTCTCTTTGGCTCAGGCTCCTGCTTCTTTTCCACATTCTGAATGGCATGACGTCGGAGAGCTTAACACTTGTAGATGGAGGAGACAAGAAATGTTAGAAGAACAATTAAGGGGAGACAAATTCCACATCTAGTTGCCTCCGTTCGTTACGCCTTGGCTTTCCCTTCACAATGAAGCCATTTAATTAACAGAAACTCTCTGTGAAAAACTTTCGTCTCAGAGTTGAGTTTTCTTGTCGACGCGCCAACGTGTCGCCCCCCATTATGTTATCATGCCTACTTAATTTCAGATGTGCAGGGATCAAAATATCAGCTTTTACGCAATGCGTTCGTGCTGCAGTTGAGCGTGTTAGCCACCTGTTAGGGTGCATTGCAAGAAACCGTAGGCCAGGTGTTCGGTATGATGGCAGAGCGTTGACTATGTACCAATCTGACTGCACTTGGGTTTAATATCATGCTGTCTGCCAGCGACTGTTAATGCCAAGAGGCTATCATTGAAAGGCTAATTAAGATTCCCGCAATGTTTTCCTATAAACTGTGCTGTTTCGCTGCCAAACCATTCATCGTTTAACGTCAACGCCTGTCTAGCAGGGTGATGGTTGTGAACTGAGACTTCCCCAGCTAACATGCGCTTTTATGGGCCACTTTGGGCGCACCTGTGCACACCTGGAATTCAACAGAAGCCTTTGATTTATAGCTGCCTGCTCGTCTACTTGTAGCTACTGCCGGAGCGATGCAGGGAACGGGCCACAGAAGACTGGTAATGTCCTCAAGAAATTTCCTGGCCTAGCAACTACATCAACTTCGAATGATACGATGGCCGTTTACTTGATTATCCATGCATCATGTTTTAGAAAAATCATGTTAAAATATATAAAATACGACACATCGGACTTTTGAAGAATATATATTTGATCTTTCAATCATTGTATTCCATTGCAATATATGTTTTCCCCCACAATAAAAACTACAGAGCTTTATTGGAAAACTAAACATTTAAATATCATCTTACTAGGAAATATTATTGGGAGGTACAACTGATAATTTGGAGTGACAACTGATATTTATGTGTATTTATCTGAGCATGCTGCAATACCATTATAAAGATTTAAAATTCAAAATATTAGAATATCATCTTACTTTCTGACCATAAATATAAGCAGCTGCACCAAATTGCATAAATTTGCTCTGTTTGAGAGAGAGTTGTTTTCTTCCTGCTATGTTAAGTCATCAAAGTATGATACTCAAAAACACATATACAAACCACTTCAATCATTTATATATCAGGCTTTACTGGGTTAAATCATTTTAGGACCAGTGAGAAACACTGGTGACTTCATTGAGGTGAGATTAGCTTAAGGTAAGAGATGACTTCATTTTGGTTAAGATGAGCTGCTAATTCAGTGTAGGTTACTAAGTAGCTGTGTGTCATCCTTTTATTGGGCCTAAATAAATACCTTTTCACAAGACGGAACAAGCCTGAAAACTGCCACTACTCCCCTTACCCTATTAAAATACTTAAGTCATGCATAGAGCAATAACTTTCAAAATTATGTTACAGCACAATCATACATGCAGCACATTGAGAATAAACTTTCAAAGAACTGATGACTCCAGTTCTACTCTTTAGATATCAAACATAAATCAGAGCACAGAGCAACACTCTAAATGTTCCACTGGCACACGTATAATTTGCCAGTGGCATCCCTTCATTTATGTTTGTGTGAGTGCCAGTGGAGCAACCCTGTATATAGCGCAGCTATTACCGATGCAAACTATTACCGATGGAATAGTTCATCCAAGAAATAAAAATTTGAAGACTCTGCTAGTCTTTCTAATTGAGTCAATTACAATGAATGAGGACTAAAGCTCTGCAAAGCAAAATATACAAAAGCGGCATCAAAGTATCGTAAAGGTGGTCCATAAAACTTACAAATGTGATAATAAAAATGCTTGAAGTTATTGTGTGTTGCTCGTCAGAATTTGAATTCTCAGAAGCAGTTAATTTCTATTTACTACTTGATCAGCTATAATTAATGTCTTACAGATAGCCTTCTGCTATATAATACTTGACCATACAACTAATCCTACAGTGACTCTAATCCTGTTGATGTGGTTATTACAGATCTGACACTGTGCATTAGGATTCTTTGATTCTTTTCTTTGTGCACAGCACAAAATTGAGCATAGGAAACAATCTATGGTTGCTCAACAGGTGCAGAACCATATATTTCTATAGTAATTAGGGGGAAAAACAGTATTAGGGTGTCATATAGCCTTTCATTTCAAGAAGAACTTGACAAAAGGACATATAGAAAAGTCTACTCAAATTATGTCTTGTATCGGAGCCTGAGGGACAAAGGCAACTCATGGTGTTTTCACAAAGGATTAGAGGTCTTACTGTTGACTTCCTTCGTGAAGAGAACTGCAAACATATATGTGTAGATTGCTTCTCAAACATAATACGACTTTTATTTTACATATGTGTGCTGGAGTATCACAGTGCTTTGTATGACTTCTTTTTACATGTCACATGACACAAAGATGGTTATAATCTATATATCTATACCTCTATGGAACCACAACATAAAATGTTTGGTATAATAACAGAAGACTAAAGTTGAGCCTGTGATCATGGATAAGACAGAAAAAAAAGTATTATGCAATAGGACTCTGTATATGCAAATTAGAGCAGGATCTGCCATAAAGAAATTGTTTCCATGAGTTCAAAGTAGTGAAGAACTATTATTTTCCGTAAATCAATAGCTCAAAAAAGTGTTTTTGGTGCAAGGACTCTATTGGAATTGCTCAGTTTCTTCTTCTTCTCCAAAATGAATCGCATTTTTGAGGGCATAAACATGCTCAAGAAATCATGAAACATTGCACACATGCCAGAAGAGGTGAAAATTTGATTTCTGATATGAGTTTCAGAAGTCAGTGAGGCAAAATGGCTCAATAGAGCCACTTATAAATCTTCAAATGTACGAAATTCAGTAGACATATGTAAAATACTAATACCTACAAAAAGTGCAGTACGAAGTCAGAAACCCAACAGGAAGTCTGTTATTTTAAATTTTTTCAGCAAGTTTTGTGCTGTTTTAGTCATTTTAAGGCGTTGTTTTTAAACAAACTCCTAGAGATTTAAATAGATCAACACCAAATTTGGTGAGTGCAATCTAAAGCCCTTTGTGATGTTATATTGCGAAGATCTTGAGTTTTCGTTCTAAGGGCCAATCTAAAGGCCAATATTCAGTTATAATCAGAGACACCTGTTGGCAACAGGATATGTCATGCTTTACACTTTCAACGCTGCTTGCAGCTCTATTTTTTTAAATAATTTGCTCACTCTCACGTGGTTCCAATTAATCAAATCAAATTAATATTAGATTATCGATGTAAATAACGAACATGGTATCTGAGAACTACTTTTTGTTATTTTTATTCTCCGTTGTTTTGCTTCTTTACCAGTTGTCTGATCTGTTTAAGTCCAAGTCATACTAACAAGAAACTACAGTATGGTTCTAACCACAGGTTGAGAGCTGTAGTTCCAACTTTCTGAGGCTGTTTGCAAATGATTGTTGGAACTATGGTTCTGGAAAACATTGAATCTTTAAACTCTGTTGCTACTGACTGAACTTGCGACAAACCGCGCTTTTAGAAACACACCTTTTCATTTAGTGAATCAAAAGTATACTAAAATTGAAGAGAAAATGCGTCAAGGAATTGCCTACCCCAAACCTGTAAATATGGTTAACAATATTCCAGCATTAAATCACTAGTCCTCAATACAAAATAATCTCTTTTTTTGTGTGTGAGTGTGTGTGTGTTGGTGTATGTTTATTTGGAGGTTTGGGTGGTGGAGGGGATTTGGACTTTCACTTAAGACACATTCCAACGGTTGTGAGTTGTGTTGAGTTTTGAATGAGGCGTACGACACAGGAGGTCCTGCGAGGCTTTACAAAGAAGCTGATCGCTCATGTTGCTATAGGAAATACCATCAAACTGCTCTTAATTACAGATCTCCCTCCCTGCTGGCCTCTCCTCATCATGTGTGGCATGTGTCTAAAATTACACTCCATGTATAATGTCTTCCCAGACCTGTGCCAGCTTGTAACTCAACCCAATTTGTGGAATATAGAGCAACAATATTGGTGGGATATTTAAAGCGCACAGCCCAGGTGGAGGTAGGAGTTTGTACATTAAAAGGCTGAAGTGCGCTTCTTCGCTTCATCCCTTTAGATGTGTAAAGAATGTGTTAATGACTCCAGTCAAAGAAGACCTGAGCACTGGAGGCCAAACGACTAAGAAGGCTGTGAATACATCAGCACGGGAGCAGTTCCAACTTAATGCTGTGAAAACTGTAATTTTCAGAGAAAGGAACAGAAATAATAGCAGGATTATGGCGGTAAAGCAGCCATGTCCGTGGCCTAAAGCACAGGGATAAGTGTACATTTGCTCTTTCCGTGCCTCAAGTTCTAAATAGAGGAGGATGTTGGTTGCTTTTATTGGGGTTTGTGTGAATCACTTTCATCTACATGTTTGTATGATCTAAAGGTGTTTGATTGCTGCTTGTGGTATATGAAATGAATAGATAAATGGGCGGTTGCAATGTTTCCTTTCTTAATATTTGGAAATGAGATTTGAGATCAGATTCAAGTAGATTATCATCAAAGTCATACTAGATGTGCTATAAATCTTAATAAGTCTAAATAAGCATACAATAATATTGATAGTGTCAAATTTAAGAATGGGGGGGGGGAAAGATAAATGTAAAATATACAAACCACATTGCAAGGCGAAGCATGAAAAATGGCAAGGTGTCAGCTTTGTGTTACTGGTCAAATTAGAATTATTAATTCACTCTTTTTCATCACCTCTACAAGAGCACAGTTAGTGAAAGGAATGTAGTCGATCATCTCTGATGGTCTCCTTGAAAGAAGAAATAAAAACATTAGGACTGTAGTGACAGCGCAAACCATTGCAAGCCTGTATTTTGAACTGTTTGATGACAGATGAAGCAATTGAGTCAGCCGTAAAAGGTATTCAGTGACAAATGCACGAGATATCACTTAATTATTCACATCAATAGCTATACTAAGGTACTTCAGATGTTTTATGCATGCTTGCCTGCTTGTAGGGTTACTATACACTGCTTTCAAAAATAATACTCATTCTAGAGTAACATTTCTTGGCTTAATACAAGATTCAGCGAGTATTCAGGTTTAGTGCATGTCCAATAAAAGCATTATGACAAAATATACAGCTAAAGATGGATCATTTTATAGAGATGAGAAGGCCTAAAGCAAAAAGCTTAATTATTCCTCTTAACGAATTCAAGTTATAATTGCAATTTAAGAATCACCTACAGTTCACCCTAGTTCAAGGCCAAGTGTTTGATTTCAACGCCAAAGGCACCAGACTAACCCGAGTCCTGCATGATAAGTATGGCAAGCCAAGACTTTCTAGGCCCAGAGGGCTTCAAGGGACTTTTGCTGCCCTCTTTTTGGTGCCCCCCCCCCCTCCCCAGCACAACCACACCCCAGAGATTTAAGAGCGCTCAGGAAACATGAGCAATGTTTTCCTCTTTGAGTTATGTGACCTACCTGGCTCTGGGGCTTACCTGTTCGATATGTCTGAACTCCGACTAGTCATATTTCATAGTACAGTAATGACTCTGGTTATACTAGACTTTGGTGACCAAAGGGTCTCAATATTGTGCCTTCCACAACCATATAACATAAGTTATACAATTTATGAATGGCAATTCAATAATGATGTTTTCCATAAGAATGTCTCTACCTTTAATCCCTTAAGATGCTTATGATTGCAATGTTTGCTCACTAAGACAAAGAAAACCTCGGAGCGAGGCTTATTGAGAACTTAACGCATCATCAACTCTGGCTTGAAATGTGTCTCATCATGCATGTCTACTGAGAAACAAGAACAAGTACACATGACAAATTCCAACGTTGCATAATACTTCTGTGACTCTTCAAACTGTTTGGATGTTCTTTCCATTAGTGGAAGATTTCTTTTCCCCATTTTTTTCCAAGTAAGCTGCCATTTTATGTAGGACACTTGGATCATTTATTGATTGTCAAATATGGATTCTGGATCAGTGATAAAAACCACTGCCTTCCGTCGACCAGTTCAATACGAGGTCACCTTTATGACACTGAGAAGCGAGGTGAATAGCATAATGACTCTGACTACGTGGCTTAGTAATTTCAACTGGCAACACCAGCTGAGTACTGTTTCAATGAACTCAAAGATCTGTCAAGCTCCTTCCAGAAAACAAGTTTGAACAAGCAACAAGATGCAGATTCTTCAGGGAAAAGAGTTTGGCTCAACTGCATGATTTCAAGGAGTGGCAACCTTTTGCGTTCATACTATCGCAGCCATAGACAAGAACACAGACAGAGTATATGTATGTAATGCATATCACAATGTCTCTAACATCTTTTGGTGGATATCAGGTAAATGAGCGGCTCTTTCAAGATACAACAATACCGACAAGCTGAATTTTTGGCATAGGTGTCACTTGGCAATGACCTTTCAACTTGTCTGTTTGATGTTCTGACAACATTGGCACAGCAAGAAAGAGAGTGTAACGGATCGGACCCAGTTTTGAAGTGCTATAATACAATTGCTCAGGTTGCAAAGCAAAGTAAATTGTGCAGAATAGAGATACTCTGAAGGGGCAGATTTTAGCCCAGTATCAAGTAGCTGTGCATTATATGTGTCTTATTTGTGAGCATTAGCTGAATGTAAACACAGTTGTGTTACAAAAAAAAACAAACACAAAAAGTAACTAACCTCTTCATGGATTTCTTAGAAAGATATTTTGTGTACCGCGTGAAGTCATCATGATGGTCCTGGCCTGGTATATCTGTGCACCTGGCAATGGAGCAAGTTTAAGCAAACAGATGTGGGAAGCAAGTTCATATTTCTGAGGCAAAGGAAAATAAAACTGTTTCCCTCTACCCCTATTCCAAGTGGCGCATTCCCCTTTCCCAGGGTTGCCTCATGTTGCTTGTTTCTGTCCCCCACTATCATTGTTTGGACAGCTTGGTCAGCTTCTTCAAGAATGGAAAGTTGATATTTAGATTGAAACCTTCTTTTGACCATTTGCTGGAACAGTTATATCTCCACTTGGATGAGGCCTTCAAATATTAAACTACATCTATAGAATAAAGTGCTTAGAACATAACTTTACGATAAAATAAACTGTTTTTGCAGATGCTGCATTCAACTGTTACCACTTACAGGATTGTTTGTGCATTGCTCTGTCCTACTTTTAATGAATTAAATGCATGTGATGGACGCCTTTGGTTGCAGCATCACCTCTTGCTGTTTTTCCAGCTAAGTGCTGCATTTTTGATGCTACATCAAATTTGAAACATTTAAAAATGTATCCTGAAATTCCTGTATTCTGCTCCATTCCACTCTTTATGAACAGAAGAATGTGTTCCATGTGACTGGCCCATAATGCTATGATTTTCCTTGTCAGTTCTGCATGCTCAGGTTAGTTGAGTAACACAGCTTCATGAAGCTCCACTGGCTGCCTCCAAAGTTCAGCGCTGGGTCAGAGGAGACTGTGTACATGTCCTTCTCTCTTCAGAAAAACACAGCTGGGCAGCCTGTACTGATGTCAGATGGAGACACAAGAAGAGAGATGTTAATTAAATAACTCTTCCTGCACTGGCTGACTAATATGGAATTAAATGGTGGGAGAAGATGACATTCTACTCACCATTTATAGTGAAGAGCATCAAGACGAACCTAATGCAGTTGTACCTTAAACTTAAAAATGTATGTTAAGTTTAAAATATTTTAGTTTGTCTTGTTACATTGACAAAATAAAAACTTAATATAAAGCAGAGTAGAATCCGATAAACAGTTCTAGATAGAAACTGATTACATGTAATCTGGATTACGTAATCAGATTCCAAAAATTAGGTTTTTGTAATTAGATTACATTTTAAAAAGATGATAATCAAATTACAGTTAATTTCAATAGATCACATATTCACACAATGGCAGTGAATTACTCGTAATTTGATTCACACTAATTCTTCTTTTTCCCTCTCTTAAATTTTAATTTCTACACTTTCACTGCTTTTATAGACCTGTCTTTTGTCTTTCGTTCTATATTTTCACAGCGTGAAGGAAGGTTTTATGACTTTATGAATTAACCACTTGTTTTAAAATGTTCCCGGTCTGCTGACATTTGTTATGACACCTAACATTAAAATGCATATGATAATTTTGTTAACTCTACAATAAGTCAAACCACTTCACCAACTAATTAGACTACTTATAAACATCAATGCTGCAGAGCTACCGCAAAAAAAAACGGAAGCTCAAAGACAAAATTTTAAAGATGGCTGTGCACTTGTTTGACGCTTTGACGCATAAGGCCAATACATTTGGAAAGCTTTTCATCATCCCTGTTTCCCCATGTTTAATACTTCATGATGTTTATAACAAAGAATTTAGTAGTCAGAATAGATGACCTAATATGTGTAATCCAACAGATTACCTTACAACTATCATTTCCATCATCAGTTTGTAATCAGTAACGGACTACTATTTGTAAGTAATCTACTCAGCACTGCCGATAAACATATTGAGCGAGGAAAATGGTTTTCCCTTCAGTGAGCATCTCTGTTCAGACCTCATCCTGGCAAGAGAAATCAGGAGCAGCCAGTACAGACCTGTTCCACAAAAATATACCTTGATTTTATGTCATGTAAGTGTAACACTGTGCTGGAATGTCTGCTGGGGTCCTGGGGGCCACTCTCCCATTCAGCAAACAATCACTGGCAGCTAATAAAGGAGGTATTTGTGTGATATGTCAGCGGTTTGTGTGAGGCTTAGATGGAATGAGATGGTGTGGGGAGATAGCATTCACGGCCTCTCCAGGAGGGGAAACATATACTATTATTACCAGAAGCCATTGTCACAGCGAGCTCTTTGAAATAAAATGTGGCATGGCACTGTCAGCCGATACTTGTGCGATCAAAACCCACAATAATTCGCAGCTCCTCAGGAACATTGATCTCCAGTTACTGGAGAAACGGCAACATAACTGTTAGCTATTCACAGTCACCCTGTTTGTACAGTGTTGTCAATATAGCAATTTTGCTGCTTGATTTAGCAGCTAAAAAACAAATTTTGCTATTTTAAAATGTATTTGGCAACTTTTGAAAAGTGACTCAAACAACAGAAATGCATACATTTTTCTTGTAAACAGAAGAGGAAACAATTGAACAGCTAGCCAAGAAACACATCAGCTTGGAGAGAGTTGGAGAGAAGTGGCAACTCATTATATGTGAATTAAGTTGTTAATAGCTATTGTTCAGTAATGAATATTAATGCTACACATTGTGTTATTAGCTTGTACCTGTAACTGTTGATAAGAATATAAACTAACCACAATGCACTGCTTAAACTACAATTGTTAAGAATGTGTAGTTTAACTAGTTAATAAGAAAATGTAATAGTTAAAAATCGTGTAAAGAATTCAATGTTGTATTCAAAAAGAAAAAAGTCACCTGATCATAAAATATCTGAACATGTGTTGTGTTTCTATTACTTTACAAACAAATCTAAATAAACATATTTCAAATCATACTTCTGTGAGATGTCTGATGTTTTTTTTTTTTTTTTTTAATTAAATGCTTATAAAACAAGAGATGGCCAGTCAATTTGAGTAATTTTGACTGTATTCTACACAATGATGCAATTTTGCATTGTGGATATGTAATGATTTCAATGCGCAATTAAATCAATGTCATTTTGCGACTTTTAGCAACAAATCAACCTGCATTTAGCAACTTCAAATGAAACCTTTTTGTGTGTGTGTATTTTATATGCTTATTTATCATGAACAACTTTGATAATAATAATACAAAAAATAATAATAATAATGATTATAATAAAAATTAATAATTCCCTTGGTACAAGGTTGAATAATAGACTGAGATTATTTACAAAAATTCTATAAAAGTGTAGAAATGAATACTGAAGCAATTAATAGAATAAATATTAGAGAGTATATGAATTGGATTTATAAACATTTTATGAACATGATTTCATTGACACAAATATTTATGGGAAGAAATCATTTCCTCTGTCTGTCACTAAGATTTTGGGCTAGTCTACACATGATTAAAAAAACACTATTTGTAAATCTCCAAAACATGGACACACATAAGCTGTTTTACTTTCACTTCCCTGTAGTGTATCCTGAAGCTACAGACTTATTAAAGCCATTTATCAACCCAACCAGCCGGAGATGGTAAGGGTGGTGATGGCTTTAGGATTGCCCTAAAACATGATGTGGTTTTGAACATCATTATAATTCCGCAAGCCACCAGCACTGACTTTTGTTGTGATTATTGTGTGATGAATTATGTTTTGCTGTGTGGTTTGCTGTGACAACCGGTTATGGTATACTAGGTACTTATCACAAACATCTTAGCAAGTCAATATAAAAGTTAAAAACTGGTTTAGAAAATGCATTACCTATATTTCAACCTTACAAACCTGCACTGTACAAAGATATTTTCTAAATTTATAAATGTTCAAGGGATTACATAGCTAGACTGACATGGGCTAGCTGTTTCTGATACAAAATTGACCCTTCACAAGGAGATTGATTGACAGGCTTTCTGATCAATCATAATGTCAAATCAGCCATTTTGTCGACAAACAAATTAGACAGGAGAGTAGATTAACTTCGGTGGATCTGAACTTGAAAAATGCATTTACTGACGTCTTTCCACGGTTGAAATAAAATACCTTCTGATGTTCATTTATGTTTATTTTGTGCTTTCAAGCTGCAGTCCATAAGGTTTGCCTCTTTGCCGCCATCTCTGTTTAAAACCTGCAATTGCAGTTATTTGCAGATTTATCATCTTTATGTGGGTTGTGCATTGGCATGGCTCCTCAGCACAGATTAATGGTTTAAGGAGTATGCGTGGCTGTCTTCTTTTTTAGAATTATCATGTTTCTTAGTCTTGGAAGTATGACTCAAATAAGTTTTTTCAACGGAAAATGTCATCTGAATATGTAAGTAACAGGTCTGCCACTTTTGTTCTGACCAACTGAGAAAAAGAACATTACAATAAACCACGCTACCAATGGTGAGTAAATCTAACAATCGCTTAGCTCATATCACATAAAAGCGTGCAAATTATTATTATTGCTATACTTTGTTCTCAAATTGTTAATGTTAATAACATCAGCATTTTGTGACTGTGTATTTAGTAGCTTTTGACTACGGGTGAACCTCACTGATGATTGTCGTTTGGACCTTTCTGGATTACAATCCTGACGGGTGTGAAGGGTCAAGTGAATCCAGACACCTTAATATTCACAATAGAGCTGTATAAACACAACAAAAAGTAAAGGTTACTGCTAGCTTTAAAGCGTTAGTTCACCCAAAAATGAAAATTCTGTCATTAATTAATTATCCTCATCCTCATGTCGTTTCAAACCCGTAAGACCTTCGTTCATCTTCGGAACACCAATTAAGATATTTTTGTTGGAATCTGAGATCTGTCTGACCCCTGTTCTGTGTCAGCTGTGTCACGCCGGATACATTAATACGTTGATCTGAACAGAAACAGCATATCCGCATGACGCAGCTGACACAGAACAGCACATGTTGTTTACGTCCAGCGGATACTCTCCAAAATGGCGCTAGGGTGACGCAGAGGAGGCAGATTGTTGAATAAAGTCTTTTTTTTTTTCTTATGTGCACAAAAAGTATTCTTGTAGTTTCGTAAAATTACGGTTGAACCCCTGATGTCACATGTATTATTTTACCAATCTCCTTGCTACATTTCTGGATTTGGGAACATTTCAGTTGTATTGCTATCAATGCAGGGTCAGACAGCTCTCAGATTCCATCAAAAATATCTTAAT
>SCHK01232276.1:0-16725 GCA_004124795.1 Poropuntius huangchuchieni
GAAATGTTTTCATCAAAAACCTACATTTCTTTTCGACTAAAGACAGATAATACATACACATCTTGGATGACACGGGGTGAGTAAATTATCATGAAATTTTTACTTTGAAAGTGAACTAATCTTTTAATGGCATTTTTTTTCAGTGCTGTGTTGTTTGAGTAAAGTTTAATGTACTTGAAAATGTACTTGAGTGAAATGTATTTGAGTATTGCAGGGTAAACTTTAATTAAGAAAAAAATTACTCACCAAACTCTAACTGGACACGTTACATTTACTTATTTCCTTTGCTAATTTTACTTAACTTAGTTAAGTAGATTTTACTTAATTCCATACTTACATTTTTCTTAAAAAAAAGTAAATTTTACTTATTGTTTTTTTTTTTCAGTGTGGATATAGTAAATTCCATAATTTAGTTTATGTCAGGTGCAGTGTTGTAACGCATTGCAAGTAACGCGAGATACGTAATCAGATTTAAAAAACTGTATTGCATTACCTTGTAATTTATGAGGAAATATCTGAGTTACTCTTTCAAATGGGTAACAGCAGTTAAAACTTCAGATAAATTATTTTTGTTGTAATTGTTGAAGAGTGGTGAACTTTTTTCTTTCCTAATTCAATCCAGAACAGCAGGACAGCTGAAGGTTTGTTTGAGCATGAGTTTACATTTCCTTCAGCCTGAGGCTCATTCATTTCACTTTTGATGTGAAAGGGCTTTTACATTTACCAAAATAAAACTTTTTTATAATAAAAACAAATAAGCAAGCCCAACCCAGATGAGAGAAACGCAAAAGTAACGCAGTGCATTACTTTCCATATAAAGTTACTCTATTTGTTACTTTTTATGGAGTAATACAGTATTGTAATTCATTACTTTCGCCAACATTGGTCATGCCAGCCAACATTGACATCTACAGTAGACACAGGGCCATGATTAATGTATTATTAATCATTTAATTTAATTCCTTTATGTATATTAAAGGCCAATTTTATTAAACAGGGCAAATCAGCATAAGATCAGTTGATCTACTGACAATGCGCAAAATAAAGAACACAGATGCAGATCATTTCCATTTTGACCAATGCAATCTACCAAGAACAGCGTTGTTAGTAAATCTGACTCTAAGGGGGTGTTTACACAACATTGTTTTCAACTGAAAACGGAAAACTTTTTATACGTTTTGGCCTTCCAGTTTGCTTTTTTCAATTGCAATTGCTTTTTGGGAGCCTAAAACTGCAAACTTTTGAAAAGGGTTTCAAAATGCAAGTTTTTGAAAACGATATTGCAAATTTGTGAATGCCGTAATGTTTCTTTACAAAGTGGCGCCAACTACTGGACTGGCATGAATAATACAGCGCTTTTAGTTGTTTTTCGCAGATCTGTGTGAACGGGGATCGTTTTGACAGTGTTGTTGTCTTTATGCAAAACTTTAAAAAAACAAATACAAAGGAGAAACTTTTTAGTTTTTAATCTATCATTATCGTGTAACTGTATCCACAAAGTGAAACTCTTACAATTGCATATGCAATATTTCAACACTAATGTTTCACTGCATGCCTTTAGTAGGCTAAATCCTGACAGTATTTTTTAAAAAGAAGGCTGTTAGTAAATCTGGCATTAAAGGGATGCTCCTCCCGAAAATGAAAATTTTGTCATTAATCACTTACCCCCATGTCGTTCTAAAGCCCTGAAAGCTTTATTTGTCCTCAGAACACAATTTAAGATATTTTAGATGAAATCCGGGAGTCTTGTGACTGTCCCATTGACTGCCTGGTAAATAACCCTTGAAGTGATTTATTTCTAATAAGAGAGATACCGAAATAAAGTGAGTAGTATTGGACTATGCACTGTAATTAATGACTGGAGTGCGTTCTACAAGAAAATCCTCAAATTTCACAATTAATTCAAAGTGGCTTGTTGTTTCTTTTTAATTATTTGCGAAATGTATCGAAAACCATTTCAAAGTAAATCCAACACTACATTTTTTTTTCTTTTTTTTTTCAGTCTAACAGCTTTGCGTTCCTGGCCTAGTTCATCTATTTTAGATCTGAAGATCATAAACCAAAGTCATCAGAGTAAACAGTTACACCCTTCACATGCCAACGCAGCGCTCCGAGCTTGAAAGATGACTATTTTTGTTGCTATGTTTGCTCGGTTGTCAATCACAATCAAAAGCAGAGGCCCCGAACCCGACCGCAAAGCGTCGCCGGGTGAAACTGGCGCTGGAAGTATCGGGCTGGAGTTGGAGGTGTCAGCAGGGCCGGTCTTGTCTGGGTGCTGCTCCTCTTGTTTGGCCCCGGGCCTCTTTCGTGCAGACTCAACTGGGATCCCCTGCAGGTGAAGGCAGCTTAGATAATATCACAGTTACTACACGCAGAACCTGTTTGGGTTATTTTCAAAATGCGAGGGGAGGGAGAAGCGCGAGGAAAAAAATGCAGCCGCAGCAACAAAGAGGCCTGCGTGCAAACGGCGTCAGGAACTCCCTTCAGGTGAGCGTGGAAACATGGGCTTTGCACGAAACGGCCACATGCGTAGAAACAGTTCAAAGGTTCACACTTCGCCAGCGAGATGGCTTATGAAAACACGAGTCACTCGCGGGGCATGTTTCGTAACTCCGATCAAGCTGTTGCTTTTATTGTATGCATATTAGAGCACCGTTTGTTGTCGTCTTTGACGGGTTTGAACCTGCTTGACCCAGTCACTCACCACCTTATTTATTTATTTTTTTTTTACAATTGCGTTAAAGGAAGAGTCACGCAGAGCCCCCCCTTTCTCAGTTTCTTTAACAGACAGCCTCCCTGTCACAACAAATTTAGATAAGTGAAAAACAGGAGTGAATTATGACATTTGAGTCATCGCTCAATGGCCGGCGTGGGGAGAATCGAGTCGTTGTTTGCCTCCCGACTGAAGAAAGTCAAGCCGCCAGGGGAGGACGGCTGTGTGTCTGCCGCGGGCTTTCGTAAACACAGCTCGCTGGTGGTCCGAGCAGATGTCTGATGAGAGGTAGGCAGGGGTTTGATCAATGGCTGCGCGTTTGCCGTGATGCAATCAAAGCTGACAGGCCCGTTTAACAATATTTATTTCCTCTCCTCTTGCTGACTGCAGCCGGGTCCGTGCTTGAAGCTGAAGTGTGTCGTTTCTGCGCCACTGGCATCACCCAAGCAGATTGCAACAACAACCAAAAAAACACTCAAGTCTTCAAAGAGGATTCCTGAACATGCAATCCAGTGAGAATGGATTGCATTAGGAGTTGTACCAGTTCTTATTTAATACTACATATGACAGTAACAAATTGTATTTAGTGTAAAATACAGAGATGACAGGGCAATGAATCAGAAAACGGTTAGATCCCACTAACTAACTAACCACTAGGCCAGAGGGGAAAAAAAGTGTTTGTCAGTGTCAAAATGATTGAGATGCCTATTAGATCAAAGAAAGCGGGTTTCTTTGATTGCGATGATTTAGTTGTAATGGTGAACGAGTGTGGGGTAGGGCCTAATAAATAGCTAAACGTTTAGAATTAGACTAGTGTATAATGATAGAAATATTAAAGGACCAGTGCTGGGTAGATTACTTACAAAGTCTGTTATGGATTCCAGATTACTACATGACAAAAACTGTAGTTTTTGAAAGTAATTTATTACATTACACATTTTAGGCAATACAATCTGAGACTACTTTTTGATGACTTTTGACCTAACTCAGTTTATCACATTGATTTAAATAGGATAATCTTGTATCATACTGGTATAAAAAAAAAAAAAATACATTAAACATTACATTATGTCAAGGTTTCCCAAACTGGGGTTCATGAAGGGACTACAGGGGGTTTGCAATTTAATACATTTATTAAATCATAAAAATGTAAAATTAAAATACATTATTTTAAAATATTAACAATCAAAATAAATCCATATTTACTTATATGTGATCATTAACCAATGTCAGAAAATCATCAACATGCAAATGTGTTCCTCAATTATTAAAGTATTACCTTAAAATTTGAGGGAGTGCTTCAAGTCAATGTTTTAGGTGAAAGAGGTTTGGCTGATGAAAAAAGCATTATGCTGTGTGGCCTCTCAATTTTCTGTGTAATTCTAGCCATCAGACTAGTGACTGGTCTTTGTGGGAATATCCACAAACTGGAAGATTTTCTGAATGTGTATAAGCGGTAGGCTGTTTTAGAAATGAACATTTAAAAAGAAGAATTAGGGAGAATCAATACGTTATGAATAAATTATTGCTCTTGTGTGAATAATATGTAATCAATAAAAAAACAACTGTAGTCTGATTACAAGTATTTTTTTAAATGTAATGTAACTACAAGTACTTCATTTTTTAAAATCTTATTACATAATCCAGGTTACATGTAATCAGTTACTGCACTTTTCACAATACCCATTTTTTAAAGCAGAATTACAGAAAATCATGATGTTAATGTTCATAATATCCATGCCTTACAGTCACATTTAGCAGATTAGAGCCGTGCGATAATATAGTTTACATTTTGTGACAATACGAGCAATCAAGCAGCTGATATTTTCTATATCTGCTATAAGTGAATATACTGTATGTACACATATAAAGACACTGATATATCCAAATTTAGCTAAAGAGCTGGATGATAGTGTAGTTAAAATTTGCGACAAAATCAAATGGAAAAAAAACAAAATACGTCTAAGTATTTAGACGTTGGAACAGTAAAGCATTTATACTCTTCAGAGCACGCTAAGCTGTTTGTTTCTAATGAGTAAGGACATTGTGTCATATGTCAGCTCGTCTCTCTATTATTTGGTCGTCATCTGTGCTGTCGAACATGCTGCATGCTTAGATGTTTACATAAGAGTGTAAAACATGAGTTAGTGAAGACATGCTGTGCGCGCCGACGCTGATGATTACAAATGAAGGGTGTTTCCCTTCAGTCTTTCTCCGTCTCTCAACATATTTATATAATCACACAAGACAGTAAGTCCAACGCAGTAATTACAAATGGCCAAAATGTCACACAAAATATTTGATATTCTTGATGCTGCTCTGTTTGATGTCAGGATGACAAGAAGCTTAAAGAGTTACACTTTTAGTCTGGTCTGGCTCAGCTCGTCAAAATGATTGAGAGGCCAATCAAATCAAAGAAAGCGAGCTTTACTGTTCACGGATACCATCAATTCCAGCGCAATGACTGAGCTGTGAGATAAGAAGTAGCTAAGCATTAAGAATTAGACAAATGTTTAATGAGAGAAATATTAGACAAACAATAGTAAAGCCAAGTGATACAAAGTATTTTGTTATTACAAGTACAGTTTTGTTTTGGTCAAATTTTGCCATTATTGTTTATGTGGTCCATCTCGTAGTTGAATGTGACATGAACAAGACAAGCCATTTTCATCAAACGTGGCCATTGATTAAGAGTGAATATGTAGGTGAAATGGCAAAAATATCTTTTTCAGGTTGAATTTTAAGACTATTTGTCAAGTAACTGAGCAATAGAAACAGAGGCGGACAGTAGTGAAGTATTTTTACTCTGCTGTAAAAGTACTTTGCAAGTGTCAGTACTTTATCAGAGTGTTTTTTCTTGAGAAAACTTTACTTCACAACATTCCAAAGCATAACATTGTACTTTTTACTGCACTAGGTTTCATATTAAATATCATTTAATACTTAATTACATTAGAAATCTATTACTTTCTTACTTTAAGTAAATGTAATTCAAAGATTTACTTGAGTACAAGAAAGTACTGCATTTTTTATATTCTTAAGTATAAAAGGTAAAACAAACAACAACTTTTATTTATGAAATGTAGTGCAGTAAAAATAATGATATTATGCTTTGGAATGTAGTGAGGTAAAAGTTTTCCAAAGAAAAAACATATAGATACTTACAGATACTTTTTAAATTTACTTGAGTAAAGTAAAAAAAAAATACTTCACTCTCCGCCTCTGAGTAGAAACTAGTAACACCTAATACAAATAAATAGTTCAAGCATATTAAAGATGAGTAAACAGTCTGATCAAAGAAACAGTGACAAGCAAAAGAACAAATAGACATATAACAGAACAAAGATACAAATGAGTCAAATGCAATTTATCACGTAAGTCTGTCTAACAGTATTCAGGTAAGAAATACAACAGGAACTGAACAATTTTAAAATAAAATACTTAATGAGTGAAATACACATTTTTTAAAGCACAAAAATGATTCTGTAAAGAGCAGTGTGTATATTTTAAAGCAGCTTCAATTGCCTTATTTTACAATCAATTTTAAAAAGTTCTATTTTAGTCATTAATTCCCTTAAATCCCTCAAAATACTTCAAATCCTTAATCCCAAAAATGGTTTTGCGCTGCATCTGAAGTCAAACCCTATATATGTAAACAATTTAGGTCAAAAAGTTTCCTTATTTCCTTGATGAACTTTCATTTTGTAGTTGTTTACTTAATTTGAACGCATCAATGGGACTCTCCTTCATCTGGCGTTCCTGAAGTCTGTGACTCATCTTCATGACATGGCATGAATTACCGTTTGGCCTGTTTGCTTGCGGAGACCGTGGGTGATTTCCTCGTAATGACACCTTGGGTTGTTTATCTGCCGCGACTCTCGTTCTTCTGCTGAGAAACACGAAGGCTTGATCTCGCTCTCTCTCCAGCTCTTCCTGACAATATTTACAGTAGCCTTTTAGTAGTTTACGTGAAGGGATTTAAATAGTTTACATGCATTTTTAGTACTTCAGCGCATGCAGTCAAGGTCACAAGTTTGTATCTGGAATTGCCAAAAAGTACTTCCACTCAAACTGATGAGATTTAAAGTCTCGCTTTTTCTAAAGAGTCTCAGAACAGCTTTTTTGTTGAACTCAAAGTAGTGATTTTTGTTGGCTGTTTCAAAGAAACTCACTGTTTCTCCACACGCTGCTTCGAGTTCTGTTTGTTAAGGGCGTGTGTGTGTGTGTGTGTGTGTGTGTGTGTGTGTGCGTGTGCTTGTGTATACACAGCGGGCTTTCCATACGTCTGCTTGTGTCTAATGCCGTGATTCATCTCATGTGTATTTGGGTTTCCCACCTGAACTGTGTCATATTACGGTCTTTTGTCAGTCGCCTATTACATGTGTCTAAAAATAGGCAGTGATTGTATATGTGGCCAGCAATGGCCCCCACCCAATCGCCATCAACCATCTAATAAGTTCAAATGATTTATGGCTGGCTTTTATGTCAGGCAGGGGTTTGACGTCAAAATGGACGTCAGTATGAGGAATGCAACCACACAGGTAATGGATTTCACGTTCGGCTTTAGTCCTGTAAACTCTCACCTGGGTGTTGACATTAGATCAGGTTTACGGACAGGCTATTTATAACATTACAGTTGGACCAGGTTTTATAAGGCTTTGCAAAAGCTTTATTGACTTATCCGCTTGTCCTATTCAGTTTTTAAGTCTCTGGGCGTTTTTTATTATGTACACACATGATGCCATTGTTGCAAGTTATGTTTTGTTTAATGTACAAAACTTTAAAGTGTTTACCTGCATCTGTTAGAACTGTTACAAAACCTGCACTGTTAAAAAAAAAAAAAAAAAAGGTTTTTGGACTATTCAAAATACTTGCCATATGTTTGTAATTATTTCAGAAATTTACTAGCACTTTCTGGGTGAAAATCGCTTTGAGATTTTTTCAGTGTAATAATATTAACTAGTTTAAAAAGTTTGTCAAGACAAACTTTAGGTTGGGTTGAGAAAGCCTAGCCTGAAAGTTTAAACCAGCTGTAAAAGCATGAAATTTGAATATTTAGATTAGATTAGATAGATGATAACGTTTCTAGCATGATTAACAAGTAACTAGCATGTTGTTAGCATTATTAGCAAGTGTCTAGCATGTTATTACCATGACTAGCAAATGATTAGCTTATTTCTAGCATAATTAGTGTGTAACTAGCATTGCCAGCATGACTAGCATGTTGCTAGCATGTTTTTAGCATGATTAGCAAGTGACTAGCATGTCGCCAGCATGTTTCTAACATGATTAGCATGTCGCTAGGATAGATAGATAGATAGAAATAGTGGGCTGAGTTTGGTGGTTCTAGCTTGAAAGCTCTAGGAGGAGTAGCGTTCAGAAATTTAGTCTAAGAAGAATAATTATAAGCTTAAGTAGTAGATCAGTAATAAGCCAATGCTTAAAATGCTGAAAAAGCCTTCATAAAAAGCTGTATTTTTTTATTTAGCATACAATGAAAATGCCAAGTCTATGAACCATGTGGTTCTGTGCAACTCAAGATATGTGAAATTGTGCAATGCTCCAAGTTACTGTAGTAAGTCCTGTCTTATTTGGCGATTAAGTCGTCATAGCGTTTCAGGAGGAATGTCCTGGATTCCCGAACAGGACAGGAGTTAATACACAAATATGGAGGTAATAGATGGAGGTACATACTGGAGCACAGGTGGGAATTCAATGCCAAGGGCGTTTCTGAACCATCCCAAACAAACAGCTCTGATTTCAGCATTACAAAGACAGCGAGGCTACGGAGACCACAGCGAATCAACAGTCTCTTTATTTCAGTTTGTGTATTAGGATGGGCCACTATGTAAACAGAAGATTATCACAACCGAGCCAAATCATAAATATCTTTTAGAAAAGCCACAAGTAAGAATCCTGCTTAAAATATTTTCTGTAAAATTTCAAAGGAACACCTCTCTTGACTGGAAACGGTGTAAATGGAAATAAGTGGTGCAATCTAGTGTTTCTTTATAATTTCAATTTGAGGGTGTGTTAATTTCATAAATAGCTGATCAAAGAAAGATCAAAGACATCTATTAACTCATTACACAGTATTTGCCAAGTGCTCATAAGACAGTTAGGGCTGCAGCCAACAACTACAGTAATTTGACTCTTTAATCTTGCAAAATATCCATTGTAAGAAAAAAAAGAGGTCACACTTTGGGCACCAGTTCTCACTATTAACTATTAACTATGACATTTGCCTCAATGAACTCCTAATCTACTTCTTATTAATAGTAAGTAAGGGAGTTTTTAAATTTAAGTATTGGGTGGATTAAGGGATCTGAAATATGCTCATGCAGAATAAGGCATTAATATGTGCTTTATAAGTACTAATAAACAACCAATATGCTAGTAATATGCAAGCTAATAAGCAACTAGTTGATAATAAAAAATTGGTCCTTAAAATAAAGTGTTACCAATATATATATATACCAAAAAGAATAGTTTTCTAAACATAGTAAAAGACAGACTTTTTTCTTCCATTGTATAGCAGGATTTCGATCAATACGGATAATTTGAACAAACATGATATTTTTATCAAAATGCTTACAGTGTCTTGTCTGTTGCATTAAGCAACACAAGCACTGCAGTGAATGGGTGCCGTCTAATAAAAATAATAAAAATAATTTTATTATTTTCTAATAAAAGTCTAAGCAGCTGATAAAACATCACAATAATCCACACCACTCCAGTCCATCAGTTAATGTCTTGAGAAGACAAAAGATAGAATTCAATAAATCCATTATTAAGATGGTTTTAACTTCAAACTCTTGCTTTTAGCTACAGTCAGAGCCAAAATCCATAATTACGCTTCCTTCAGTGAAAAAAATGGTCAGAAATCTGTACAGATCAAGCAGCGTTTACAAGCCAAAACAGCTCTAAACAGCTCTAAACAAATATGTGGCTGGATTTTGATGTGAGAGACAACAGCAGATGCACTTTTTTGACTGGAGGAAGCGTTATTATGGATTATGAACTCATATTTATCCAGAAGCGATGGTTTAGCATTAAAAATGCCTTAATGATGGATTTGTTTCTCAAAAAGTTTTTGTCTTCTCAAGATGTAAACTGATGCAGTGTGGATTACTTGTGGATTATTGTGAAGTTTTTACACTGCAAACAATGCTTTTCTCACTAAATTCTTAAATCAAGAACTATTTTTTTTTTTTTTTTTGTCTGGTTTTCAGTGAGTTTTTGCTTAGAACGAGCAAAATAATCTGCCAATGGTGTAAGAAAAATATTCTTATTTCAAACAGAAAACAAGATTATTTTTCTTACCCCATTGGCAGATTATTTTGCTTGTTCTAAGCAAAAACACACTTAATTTTGACTTGTTTTTTCTGAAAACAAGACAACAATTTTTACTTGTCTAGAAAATGCTTCTTGAATTAAAAGTTTTTAGATATTTTGGCTAAAAAAAGCAAGACAACAAATCTAAGTAAGAAAAGCATTTTTTGCAGTGTTTCAGCTGTTTGGACTCATTCTGACGGCACCCATTCACTGCAGAGCATCCATTGCTGAGACACTGATGCAATGACACATTTCTCCAGACCTGATGAAGAAACAAACTCATCTACATCTCGGATGGCCCGAGGGTGAGCACATTTTCAGCAAATTTTCATTTTTGAACGAACTACTCCTTTAATTTGTCATTTTTATTTTATTTATTTATTTATTTTTGGCTGACATTGATGAGTTTTATAAATGTAGATGATCATCGGTGATATGGAATTATGTTAAAACAGGCAGTTTTGCATGCGTTACGTTTATTTACAAAGGAAATAAAAAAGGTAAATGGTGATTTGTGTTCCACTGAGTGTTTGTTGATGCAATCACACATCTCAGGTGTGAGTAATGACTCATTTAGTCGTTGCTTAGGAGTTGCGTGAGAGCTCGTTCCACTTCATTTCACCAATCATTCCACCTGCCGTCAGATTACAGCTATCAGATGAACGGCACAAATCACTTTTATATAAACATCTGCAATCATTTCAAAAATGAGGCTGCGCAGCAACACCCCGATGACAGGACCTTGAATGAAAGAGTGCGGTTCTTGGACGCATCGGTCAGAAAATATGCGTTTGATGGACAGATGTGTGACGTCCTTTCACCTCAAAGCACTTCCTGTTTGCTTTTGCAAAGAAATACAACTATGCGGATCAGACGGGGAAAATAAGGCCGAGTCATGATGACGTAGAAAGGGCTTTCACATTCCAAGCCCGTACTTAAAAAGACTCATGAAATGTTTGGCCAGCCATCATCTTTACAGCGAGATTGTAAGTCAGATGGAACCGGCTTTGAAACACCTGCCAAAGGATTGAGCGGGCTGATATGAAGAGCAGAAACGAGCGCCGTCTGACAACACATACTTTCAGTGACAAGACTAAAGAAACAAAAACAAAGCCACGGCAAACAGTCGTCTCACGCACAGAACAACCGGCCTGAAAAGCCAAGAGCACAAAAAGACCAGTTAGTTAAGGGGATGAAGACAATACCATTAAAAAAAAAGCTTGTTTGCATTGCAAGCCAAGATATTTTGAAGGCTTATGTGAATCTGTTTTCACAGAAATTTGAACAAATAAAGCATAGCCCTGTGAAATGAGACTTTTTGAGTGGTGCTTGTTGTAAAACTCACTGCCAGTTGTAATGTGGGTTGCTAATGAAATTAAACTTGTAGTTTACTTTACAGCAATATTTTGTAATTTCACTAAAGTACAGTATTTACCTGGCAACAAGAGTTGTCAAGAAAATCCTGTAAATATATTTTACAGCAATTTTTTTGCAATTTCACTAAATTGCAGTATTTACTTGGCAACAAATGTTGTCAAATAAAGTCCTGTAAATACCCCAAAATCCAAGATGATGATGTAATAATTTAACAATGAAAATGCTGTAAAGAATAATTTTAACAGTAAACTGTAAAATACTGATTTAAATGCATTATCATGAGCACTATCTTAATATATTTACAAATTAATAAAAACCAAGTCAAAGATGTTGCAAATAAATATTTATTAAAACTGGCAGAAAGACATTGCAAGGCTTTTATTGGTAAAATAAGTCTTTCAACAGTTAAAATATTATCATAAAAATAACATAGCATCACAAAATAACTACAAATACATGTTAAAAAACGTATTTTAAAAATAAACTTTCTATAAAAATTAAGTCACTCAACAGAATTTGTATAATTTTGGTAAAAGTTTTGGTATAATGTTTTTTTTTTTCAAATAAAGATTAAAATAAAATGCCGCAGTCAACATATTCCACAAATTCTGTTGTTTGAGATTATGTTCTATTAAATTAAGAATATTCCTGCAAATGACAATGTTTAACCATGGTGTTTGTTCTAAAATGGTGATTATACAAATGGTAATCAATCCACCAAAAAAAAACAAAAAAAAAACATGGTTACTGCACTTTAGAAAGCACATGTATGTCTGTTAAAGATATCTTGATCTGTACCATGATGGTGGCTGAACAAACTCAGGGTTACAGGATTAGTTTCAAGTTGACAAAACAAAACCACTCCAATCCGGCTTTGTTGGTATCTTTAGAAATATTTTACTATGTAGCATCTTTTAATTTGGAGTAAGAGAAACTGGGGAGTGGCTTTATTACATCAGAGATCACTTTGCTTGAAGCTGATTGGTCAAATTTCGGTTTGAGCTCTCTAAACCAGAACATAACCTGCCCTGGAGCAGGTTAGCTGTGAAGTGTAAGTTACTATGGCAGTGAACACCGCTAAAAGCCAAGACACTTTCATGGTACCTAAAACCCAGGATTGGTGCAAACTAAACTGAAACTTAACTGGCTAGCAGCTAAACCGGCTTCATGGTACAGGCCTTTGGAAATCAGCTGCTGTGTACGAACATCTGACAGACGTCTTTAAGATGTCAGTTGTACATAAAAAACATTCTAAAGCATAAACATCTAAAAGACATCAAATAAACGTCTATTTGACATCTGATAGGAAACATCTCATTGAAATATTGCAGATGAGCAAACACTCTAACAATCCATCTTGCAGATGTCAAACAGACGTCTCCGTGATATACATGTGTTATCAGGCCATGGTTCATTTTCGTAAGGGATTCACACAGCAGCAGATGGCAGTAGAGTTCGTAGAGCTCGTTGACTGTCACGACTCACAAGACAGATTATACGGTGTCTAGCGAGTGATTTCGTGTGTGGTTTCATTAGACGCAGATTTCAGCTTTGCGTCATCTGAAGGTTTTCTCCACCGGAGACGCTCCCATCAGTTTTGTGGTTCTGCATGTGACTCAAACATTCTTGTCCAAAAAAAAAAAAACAATCTGCTGTCAGTTAATTAAGATTTGAGGGATGAATTTGCACTTTGCCTCGACTGTGGTAAGACTTTCCAGTAATATCGGCGTCACCATCTTTGATGTAGTCACTGCCATTATAGTTACAGTTGATGTGGTTAAATGTACAGTTATTCGGCAAATATTCACAGGCAAAATACAGTATTTTCAATAGGATTCTGTCTGATCTGGAATTTCACGCAAGGATTTCCACACGCAGATTTAGCAGCTATTCATGTGGATTGGTAAGAAAGCTGCTTATTGGTTTACAAATTTAATTTCAATTTTAAGAAGTATTTTCTTAACATTTCAACAATGCATCAACTACTGATGAACACAATCATTTTTACTTGAATTATCACTCAGTGGGCTATTTTACCATGTATTACTATCTCTTTAAAAGGCTTTTCTCACATTAAAATGCACAAATTATTTCTTATTTCACATTATTTCTTATTTACATGAAATGTAGGATTTCCCTTTTTTGTCAACCGAACCTCTTTCAACTAATATAGCTTCTTATAAGGTTATAATCATGTAGTACATTTACATGTTGGTTAATAGTCACATGACATACTGGTAAACAAATAAAATAAGCGTTTCATTTTGATTGTTATTATTTTAAAATGATTAATTAAGATTATTTTAATTTAATTGACATGTTTTATGATTTAACTACTTATTAGCTTTTCATTAAAATCACAAACCTCCTTCAGTTCCTTCACAAACCTGAAACCTTCATGTAATAAAAAAAAAAATGAATGTAATACATGTTCTTTCTGTTTTTATGTTTAAATCAATATGGTATGCAAATTATCCTTTTAAAAGTATCAAAAGTAATCTAAAAGTAATCTGATATTATTTTAAATGTGTAATGTAACAGATTACGTTCCTGACTAAAACTTTTCATCATGAAATTTGAAATCAGTAACGGATTACAATTTGTAAGTATTCTACCCAGCACTGCTCAGTTGGAGCTCTATTTCTGTGCAAAATTCATTCATCTGAGACCTGCAAAAACATGAAAGTAAAGGTCCTCGACACCATCTGCGGAGCCGGTGACAAACACAAGTCCCCAGAGTCACCTCTGTGTTATTCAACAGGGAAGTTCAGTCAGAGAGCCTGTCCTGTGGCCTGACTTTAACCTGTCTGGAGCTGGCAGCGCTGCTGGCCTGTAGAGGATGTTTTCCTTTCCTCGTCAAGTTTTTGTAGTCCTGAAGGAGGGGCGAGTTTGTGGGACGAGGTACTTTCTATTCTGGTCCCTCAGACAAGGAGTCTTTCTCTCTGGGGGGCCTTTGGTGTGAGTTTGACCCACAGCCCGGGGGTGACGCGGCCAGAGGAAGGTCACATGAGCGGGCTTGTAAGAAGAGGAAGGAAGCTTCATCTCATGATGCACACTTACTTCAAAAACCTCTTTCCTTTGACCTTATTGTCGCTGCATACGTCTAGAAATGATGACACAAATATAGCATACATCAGACAAATTGCAACAAAAAAAGCCACATTGTAAAAAGTGATAAGTTGACTTAACTTAAAAATAACTGAGGAAACCCATTGCCTTAAAATCAAGTAAATATTCATTAAATAAAAAAAAAGAAGTTCACTTAACTTATTTTTTATATTATTANTAAGTAAATAATCATTAAAAAAAAAAAAGAAGTTCACTTAACTTATTTTTTATATTATTAGTTACTTAATAATTTTAAGGCAACGGGTTTCCTCAATGATTTTTAAGTTAAGTCAACTTATCACTTTTTACAATGCAATAAACCTGAGTGAATGTTTTGAAATGCACACCGAAAGGCAAAGAGCAGGACTCAATGGAGAACAATGGAGGAAACGGTACACACTGGAGGGCGGTCCAGATGAAAGCACTTCCTGTTCTCTGACCCGATGTCATTCCTGTGACGTCACTTTCTATGTAGCAACAAAACACACCATTCCTAATGTGATGTGGGTCCAATCTGAAAATAACTGCCAGACAAATAGCAAGTAACTCAGTCACGACTGTCTTTAAGAGCGGAAGTATGCAGTATAAATATAGTGCACACACAATGTAGAGTGAAGTGTTAAGGAGATTCTCCACCAGGCCTGGCTCCAGAATCAAACCACTGAGGGTGCTTCTTAAATTAGTGAGTGTCCATGGACCACAAAACCAGTCAATACGGGTCAATTTTTTGAAACTGAGATTCATACATAAGCTTTCCATTGATGTATGGTTTGTTAGTTTAGTACAATATTTGGCTGAGATACAACTATTTGAAAATCTGGAATCTGAGGGTGCAAAAAAATCAAAATATTAAGAAAATCACCTTTAAAGTTTTCCAAATGAAGTTCTTAGCCATGCATATTACTAATCAAAAATTAAGTTTTGATATATTTACGATAGGAAATTTACAAAATATCTTCATGGAACATGATCTTTACTTAATATCCTTATGATTTTTGGCATAAAATAAAAACTGATCATTTTGACCCATGCAATGTATTGTTGGCTATTGCTAAAAAAGTATAGTCGTGCTACTTATGACTCCTTTTGTGCTCCAGGGTCACATATAAGGTTTTCACTTTGTCATAATGAGATGGTTCGTGCTAAACACAACACCTGAACAAACACTCCAGCGATTCTAGAAGTGAGCAGATTCTAACTTAAAGGCCTCTGATTGGCTGTTGGGTTCAAGAAATCAACAGATATGACAGTGATTGGCTACACTGCTCAACACTGCAAAAACACGTTGAAATAGAAACTGATCTCCAAAGCGCAAAATCAGTGGATAGTTTGCTAAATCTGCAATGAAATGCCATTATTAAAGCTTTAACTGAGGGTGCTATTGATTTTGTTTGAGGGTGCTTTGCAGCTCAGCTTTACTTGATTCTCCACCAGTCATTTTCTAGAAAAATCAATGCGTCTCAAATCTGATCTTCAGGATCTTTTGAGGAGCGTTTGTTTCCAGAAGCTTTACTTTCACTGTTCCTCAGCGGAGCAATGATCTTCACAAGCCTCCAAAACATCTCACATCTTCTGAGGAGCGTTCATTTCTTCATCTCTCAGTCAGCATTGGATTACATGTTTGGATCATTTCAATCTCATTTTAATAAAAATTATTATTGGAGATATAGAGAAACCACTGATATTTAGGTCATTTTATGTCAGCATAGACAGCACTGTTATAAAAATCTCATTGATTTACATTACAAACATGAGAATTTCATCTATTTTTTTTATTTTTTATCTTTGAGTATGAGCTATATATTTACAAAAATCCTGAAGACTGACATTGCAAAAGGCACTCAAGCCATAGCAATCCCTTCGTGAGATTTCACTGAACTCACACACCATTACACGTAAACTTCTCAAGGCTTGTCATAAGTTATTGCTCTTAAATAGTTGTCAGTGTTTAAGGGAATCACTGCATAGTTTGAATTCCTTCACGTCGAGCAGGTAATCGTATGAGCACAGGTGCTCTTCCCTCAAAACATTTTGCTAACATTCTCATTAAGATGTGAATGTTTTTAANAAGCACAGGTGCTCTTCCCTCAAAACATTTGCAAAGATGTATCAGGTCAACGCCTCTCCCGCCGACAAAAATATGTTCCAAGTACATTTTGCTAACATTCTCATTAAGATGTGAATGTTTTTAA
>SCHK01232463.1:0-10428 GCA_004124795.1 Poropuntius huangchuchieni
ATATATGCTTCATGTTCATGCAAATGATTTGCTTATAAGAAAAAATGGACAGTGGGGTAAGAAAAATAAACTTATTTCAAAGAAAAATTAGATTATTTGGCAGAAGCAATAAATAAATGTTATACATTTATAAAAACATATTGAATTAAAATCTACAAAACACCTACAAATACTGTATCTAAACATTCTTAAATAAAGATACATTTACTTCAGAAGCAAAATGACTTAAGATAAAATAATAATAATAATAATAATAATCAAAATGTAAGAAGTATATGCTCATAACAAGAGAAAGTATCTGCCAAAGGGGTAAGAAAAATGAACTTAATTCAAAGGGATTTTATTTTTTATTACCCCATTATGGCCTGGATTCACAGAAGGGGCTTAGCTTAAGCCAGGACTAGGCCTTAGTTAAATTAGGGTATTTAAGCAGCTTTTATAAAAATTCCTTAAGAAAACTTTACAGGTGTGCACCTTGAGACAGAACAATGGCACAGACTTACTTTAAGATATGTCACTGCAAGATATTTTCAGTTGAGACAGCTCAAATATCAGCCTTAAGCATTGTCTGTGAAGCCTGAGACAAGTTTATTATTTTTAAGCAAAATGTGTTGTCTTGTTTTCTGAAAAAATATGCTTAAAACAAGAAAATATCCACCATTAGGGTAAGAAAAGTAAACTTAAATCAAATTGAAAACAATTTTTATGACCCCATTGATACATTTTCTCGTTTTAAGCAAAAACACACTTAATTTTGAAGAATTTTGTAGATGTAACTTGTTTCATAATTGATTCACTTCACAGATTTATTGAACTGAAATGAATAATGACATTGTCTTTTTTTAGAGCTGCTTTACAACAGAATTTATATTTTTCTCATATTTGATGACATTTTCATCATTGATTCTGTTATTTTTTTTTTATTGATTCTTTATACTATCAGTAATGTACAAATAAAGGTGAGTTGAAAACAAGAATAAATATAGTCATTTTGCTCCTCAACTAAACATATCTTGATTTAAGAACGTTTAGATATTTGTCCTGGAAAACAAGACCAAAATACTGAGTAAGAGAAGCGTTTTTGCAGAATCACAGGGATGGAGCATCAGAGCAGCTCACCTCCCACTGGCAGCAAATTGCCGTCTGGATGATTCGAGACGTAGAAAAAGATATCAGACTGACTTTCAAACTACTTCTGCTTGTAGTTTCAGTGAGATGGCCCAAAGCGCGTGTGAGACTAGTGGGGCGTCGATCAGTGGAAGTCTTCCAGCTCACGGACGGACGCTGAACTCCTGAAGCCTAATTAAAGCGCTGGAAGCAGTGTGTCTGTGACAACACAATGAGGAAATAGTTTGGAGGGGGTGGGTGGGAGAGAAACACACTCCAGCTCCAGTCACAACAATACCCGGCTCTCCTTGCATCTACCATATGCTGTCATTTGTTCAGTCAAATCCCTTGAAAGTGACGGCGATTCCAGGCGGTTGGTGCGCACCAGGGCCGTTTCCTCTGCCGTTTCGCCCCACAAGTCTGATCTAACGGTCCCCTGGGCCTTTCGCGCAAAGGTTTAAAGATGTCAGCTCTGTGACGATCACATCACACCCTGTTTAGGCCCAGTGAATATGCATAATCATAAGCGTGGATGTGTGTCAGCCATGCAAACAGATAATTGTTTCATGGGTCGTGCGATCAAATCACACTTGGCTGGTCTTGCTTATGGAGAATTACACTACTGGTCAAAAGTCTGGAATAATTATGATTTTTTTTTGATAGAGTGTCTTCTGCTCAACATGACTGAATTTATTTGATAGAAAAAAAATTACAATTATAACAGTAATATTGTGAAATGTTATTACAATTTAAAAGAACTGCTTTATATATTTTTTTAATATATTTTAAAATATTATTTATTCTTTTGATGGCAAAGCTGAATTTTTAGTATCACACGATCCTTCAGAAATCATTCTAACATGCTGATTTGGTGCTCAATAATTAGTATTACTCAATTATTATTAATAATAATGATTCATCAACAATGAATGATAACAATCAGTATAAATTATTTTTGTGTAAAAATATTTTTGACACATTTTTTTCAGGTTTCTTTGATGAATAGAACATTTATTTGTAACAGAACATTATAAACATTCGAACATTATAAAATGTCTTTACTGCTACTTTTGGTCAATTTAATGCATTTTTTCTGAATAAATATATTTTTGTGTTTCAAATGTTTCTTGATCATCAAATCAGCATATTAGAATGATTTCTGAAGGATCATGTAACACTGAAGACTGGAGTAATGATGCTGAAAATTCAGCTTTGCATCACAGAAATAAATGACATTTTACAGTATATTACAATAGAAAACAGCTATTTTAAATTGCAAAAATATTTAATAATATTTCTGTTTTTACTGTATGTTCGATCAAATAAATGCAGCCTTGGATAGAAGAAGAAACTTCTAACAAAATTTTTAAAAAATCTTAGTTCTTCCAAACTTTAACTTGTAGTTGTAACTGATGATGAATCCATTGATCTGTGGGAGAAAAAAAGAAAACAGTCTGGTTAGTATTCACAGAAAGACTAGTGATACCAAATATATTTTCACACTTTTATCACTGTAAGACAAAAAGCATTGCATTTTTACATTTAAATGATGCATTTTATAGAAGCTTTTATCCAAAGCAATATTGCATGAAAAGTATACATTTTAACAGTTCATGCATTCCCTGGGAATCCAACCCATGGCCTTAGCATTGTTATAGCATTATCTTCACCTGTTTAAGCAACAGGAACTGTCTCTGTCATATGAACTGAAGTGATGAAGTAATTTTATTCCATCCTCTCTGAAGCACTAATCCGAGTTGCTCTAACAGTCTCAGGCTTCAGCAGATCTGAACTCTGCGTGACACGCGCTGCCTCAGCTGCGTTTCAATTCAACATATTTAATGGTCTCCTGGATGTCATACGAACTGAGAGACTTTGACATTTATTTGGGACTAACACACAAAGGAAAACACTTGGAATCATGGGACATGCTGGAGTCACTGTTGTAGGAAAGTCGAAAACACGGTCTGAAACCATAATGAGGCCATCCCGAACTTTACATACACTACTTCAATTTAAAGGGACAGTTCACACAAAAATGAAAATGCTCTCCTCATTTCCTCACCCCACAATTGCTCTAAACCTGTACCTGGTGTCAAACAGTTGACGGTAGCCATTGACTTCCATAGTATTGTTTTTGCGTACCAACTTTTGTGTTCGACAGGAGAAAGAAACACACGGGTTTGGAGGAAATGACAGAATTTTCATTTCGGGGTGCACTGTCCCTTTAAGAAGAACATAAGTGGTTATTAAATGCAGATGCATCTTTCCAGTTTGATATTAAACGTCCAAAGCCAAACGAGCCAAAGCTGAACAGGCGACTCCAGGCCAAAACCAGAGACGAGCTAAACAGACCGTCTCCTTTTCCCTTGTTTCATGATGTTTCTCTCTCACCCATATCATCATTGTTTATGGCCACGCATTAATATTCATGCACGTCAACACGCATCAAACCGCTCTACACAGATGTCTCTCATTTTGATGACACCTCGAGACACTGTCAATAATCAACAGCTGACGAGCGCGGCAGACTCTCCGTGCCAAGCGCTGATCTCCGAACAGCGGATCCAAATCCCAAACAAAGCCCCTGGTTTTGTGACAGATCTGGAGACAGATCTGCGAGACTTCAATTCCCCCGTCTCACGTTGTCGTTCCCACAAGCCTCCGCCTCCGTCAAGTGCAGTTGTCAACACAGGAACACATGTTCTATGTTAGGCCGCTGTTTAACAGCGAGAGTCTGGTTTGGCCACCGGTGACTGCCGAGGCCGTCCGGGACAAAGGGACAGAGGTGGGAATCTAAAGCAGACTGTGTAAGCGCTTTTGGGAAAGTCAAGCCCTGTAATCTCATTGCCTGATTTCATAGAGTTTAACCAGTCGTTCCACAGAAAACAGGCTGCTGTGTTAATCCTGGACTGGGGCGCCAGATCTTTAGCTCTGCGATGGGAAACAAGAAACAAAGCACACATTTAGAAACAAGTGGGTGCATCGATGAGTTTTGCTTAGTTTCGAGTTTACAGTTCTGATTGATTTCCTTGTAATTCTGAGTTTATCTCACAATTCCGACTTTATTTCTCGCAATTCTGAGATGAAAAAAATTCTGACATTTTCTCTCAAAATTACAACTTTATATCTCACAATTCCTTCTTTTCTTCTCAGAATGGCCAGTTTAGCCTATATATAGATTTGCAAGTCTCTATATAGGCTATATAAGGTCTGAATTGTGAGATAAGTCAGAAATGCAATAAAAATAGTCTGAATTGTAAGGTAAAGTTTTTTTTTTATTCCTTGGCAGAAACAGTTCTCAAAATTCTGACTTTTTATATCTTGCAATTCTGACTTTATATCTCACAATTTTTGCAGAATTGCAAGAAATGCAAACTCAGAATTCTAATGAAATTAACTCAATTGTGAGATAAAATGATGCAATTATCTTTTTTATTACATGGATGACATAAGCTTCCACAGATTCCAATTAGACAGCACTAAACACTTTCCCAGTTAAAATACCTAAAAATCTTTATAACAAGATGAGCAACACTATAAAATATTAAAACTTGTTTTCATAGACTGTAAATGTATTGTCTTTTTATCCCACTTGTTTTTTTTTTTTTTTTTTAAACTTGTTCTTACAGCAAGTGAAAAACTGCCAGAGCAGCCAGACAAAATACACTCATAAAGAAAAAGATACGGTCTATGAAAACAAGTCTTAGTATGTCATACAGTGTCTACATGTTTAAAATAAAATTCTACTAATTAAAATCATACTAAGAATCCAGGTACTCGATTCAAAGGAGTGTTCTGCTTGAAACATCATGTTTGAAGTGGGATAAAAAGTATATTTGAGAGCAATGCTGTGCCTGTGGACATTTGTGTGCTTTATCGACATGCACATAGCGGCTAATGTATACATTTACATTTTACATTTAATCATTTATCCAAAGCGACTTACAGATGAAGAGAACAATAAAAGCAATCAGTTAAACAAGAGAACAACAGTATACAAGTGCCATGACAACTCTCAGTTAGTTCAACAGTACACGTAGCTAGTTTTTTTTAAATAAATAGAATAGAATAGAATAGAATGTGCTATTACTTGGTCAGGTTCTGGCGAACTAATACTAGCACTTACCTATTCTATTCTATTCTATTCCTAAAAAAACCGTGCTACGCGTACTGTGTTGAACTAAGTGAAACTTGTCACAGCACTTGTATACTGTAATGTATAGCTATGAAATCAGTGTCCCTCAAAATAACAGGAGATGCATTAATAGACGTTAAAACCAGAAATAAAAGGGCCTGTTTGATAATAACCAGTACAGCATTTCTGATTTGTAGATTAATTTTCCATAACAATCTTCCTCAAAGATCTTTTCCTTCACTGCAACCCTGCAAAACTTTCGGTAAATCCTCCAATGACTGTCCAAGGCCACAGCCAGAAGCACCCATCAGTCTGTGCACAAAAAAATAAACCCTGAATATAAATGAAAGAAACAAAAACATATTAAACTGTCTTAATGAGAAAAGCTAAATGATAGAAACGGCTCTTTAGAACAACACACTTTGAACACTTCATACGGCGGCGTCCACCATTAGTGTTCAGGAGTGGACGACTGACAGCTCATTCCACTGGAAGCTATGCTTTAACAATGTCAGTGATTAATACAGAAAGCCCATTCTCTGAAATGGCTCTTTAAAGTCTCAATTTCCTCTATAATACAGCTTACTGCCAAGGATCATTATGAGTCATATCGGAGCCACTAGAACCCGTTTGAAGTAAACATCATTAGGAAAACATCTCCACAAATCTGATTACAGTACATCCTTCGATTAAAAGAGGGAGCTAGAACTTGCTCTAAGTAGAGATTTGGTTATGGACGTAATTATGACAAGCACACAAATATACAGACTCAATAAAATAACTAGGATACATGAAGAATAAAGACATAACAATGGGACGCTGAATTAGACGGTTGTTGAAATAAAAAGGTCTGTTTTTTCCCTAGGGGATGAAGAAAAGCCTGAATCTTCTGCTTTTAGTTAATGGAGACCCATGATACATGAGTCAACAGTTGTACCAACTTGGCCAAACTTAAAAAAAAAAAAAAAAAATGCAGATGCAACTTTCTCCTTTACCAGTTCATCATCTTATTTTTTTTTTTTGCACTGGACGCGGAGCAGAAAGGAAGTGTCTGTATCCTCCTCGAGCCCACGGATACCAGAAGGGATGTGATGTTGATCCGGCTTTATCCTCGGAGCTGGAGGGGGTGAGGCCGGCCAAAGTCCAAACTCCACAAATTGAGACAACCAGATGACATCTCCGATCCGTCCACGGGACGCCGTGACCGAAGGGCTGTGTGAACCTGCAAGAGCACAGAAGTTCGCTTTAGTGCTCAGTTTCTTACAGCTAATGGCACATTTTCACAGGTCTGACTGGTTGGAAGGTCAAAAAATACTCCAGTGAGGTCCGATCTGTGAACAAACCTCCGCTTGAACCGAACGATTCAGCTGAATTGTTTCGCAAAGTGTTCATAAGACACTCAACTGGAAGGGAAAAGTGTTTGGAAGTCAACCGGCTGATGAAGCTAAAGAAAGTGACACCATGGAAGAGAGAAAACTTTAACTACAACTAAAAACACTAATTTATAAAACATATTCAAAAACATTGCAGAATTTGTAAAATAGTATTTAAATACAATAATATAAATCAATAAATAATTGAAAATAAATAAGTAAACAATTAAACAAAAATGTTAAATGCTTCACATTAATATCTGGGAACAGATATATTTTTTGTTTCTCTTTTTATTGACAAGAATTGTCAAAATGCTCAAATAAATCTTACTTCCTTTTTAGGTCAGCTGGGGGATAGTTTTTCATCATTAAATAAATACATATATAAATATATATATACATATATAGAAATAAAAGTTTTCGTTTGGATAACATACTTGTGTTTTTATACTTACTAAATATACACAGTGCACATTATGTAAACAAAAACTTTTATTTTGGATGTGATCAATTGCGTTCATTTGACAGCATTTATATATATATATATATATATAATATCTTATAATAATATGGATAAATTTGAAACAATTTGAATAAATAGGATTATTTAAATAAAATCAAATGTTGCAAATAGTTAATAAACAACAGCATGATTTTTTTTTTTGAGTGCAGAAATCTTACCTGTTTCTTACCTGCTTTATTTATGCATGACTGACAAATATGCATCACATGTTTATAATGCATCTCAAGTTTATTTGGTAGTTTATGCTAAAACCGTGTCCAAACGGATGGGAATTTTATATGCCATTCAAATACATCTTAACTTCAGGCCCAAATATTTTTGGAGTGCAATAATTAATTTAATGATCTCCTAAGAAGTCTACATTCTTATGTATATATAACTCATTGACTTCACGTCACACAATGGTGCTCTTGTTACCGACAGACAGCCGAAATCCAGCACTGTAAAATCCAGCAGAAGTCCGTGGGACATCTTCATGAGCGTCTGGAGGATGCTGTCCACACGTGGGCTTTGAGCGCGTGTTTTTCTGTACGTACGGCATCCTGTGCCTCTGTGTGTTGCACTACACGCTCCCAATGCGCCGGTTTCCAAGCAACCCGCGTAACACAGGGAGCGTCGGCCGTTGGCGTCTCTGAACTGTGTGGAAACTGTAGGATGAAGAGAAGAAGGAGATGATTAAGCTGACTGCGAAGACTCAAACTCGCAGCTGGCCGATGCAGTGCATCACTTACTTTCCATCGCACAGAGCACTGGATTTCGTTAAAAACCAGCTAAACATTGCACACGGTGTGTTTTCATTCAACTGATTTTCCCAAGCCATCTCTTTAGACACAAGCAGACTGGAGCTGACAAGCCAGCGCCGTGTCAATCACACCAGAGGATGTTCTCTCGGCTTGTTTTCTTCCTGCTCTGATCCTCGGGGAGTTTGCACTAACCAGCATGGCCCTGGGCTTCCTTTCAGGGGCTGAGGGCCTGGAGTGCTGCTGCTGTTTTGCAACAGAGACCATACAAAACCATACAGAGCTGGACCGAATTACCAAGTCAACACTGAAGAGTGCTTCTGTTTGGAGTACGGCTCCAAATCTGGGATTCTGCAGCTCAATCCAATTAACTGCAGTGTGGCCAACGCCAATTTGAAAACAAACGCAAAACAAGAGCAAACAAATTCCAAAAAGTGGGAAAAAGTAAAGATAGACACCTACATTTCGTTAAAGCAATATTCTGTGTCAAGTGCAGTAAAGCTCAGCAGCTGTCAATAATGAAAAAAAGTGATTTAAACTCAAAAACAAATGAAAGCTGTTTACAGCAATTAGCATGAATTAATGTTAAATGCGCAACTAATATACTGTTTCAAACACAGCGAAAATGATTTAAGAAATTAAGTCTTGTTTACCGAAAAACTGATCCAAATTAAGTGAGTTTATGCTTAGAACCAGAAAAGGGAAAAATAAACTTTAAGTTTATTTTTCCTAGATATTTTGAGATACTTTTCTCAGATATTTTTTTTCTTCTTGTTTTAAGCATAAACTCGCTTTAATTTTGATACTTTTTTTCAGTAAACAGCGCTTAATATCTTATCAAAATTAAGTGAAACAGAAAAATAAGTTGAGTTTTTCTTGTTTTTTGTTTTTTTTTAGAAAACTGTAACCAGTAATTATAACCTTTTTTAATGGATTAAAAAAAAAAAAAAATACATATACATATATCTATATAGCACTGAAAAAATACTTGCGTGAAAAAACTTACATCAATAACAAACATTTATCCACTAATTGGCACAAATNAAAGCACTGAAAAAAACACTTACGTGAAAAAAATTACATCAATAACAAACATTTATCCACTAATTGGCACAAATAAATGAACAAATGCTACATTGTTTTAAAGTCATTGCACGTGTTTGCGTGAGACTGATTTGGTATAAACATTTGATAAATATCCATAAAGCACTGTTTACATGAAATAAATTATGCCAATAACACACAAAAGTTCATCTAACTTTAATTAGCACAAATGAATGTGCAACTGATAAACTGTTTTAAAGTCATTTCATGTGTTTATATGAGACCGATTTGATATACTTTACTTCACTAACACATAAAAGTTCTTGTAACTTGGAAATGCTATAACCAAAATAATTATGTTTTTAAATATTCCAGAGCAATCGGTCTGTAGGCTCCGCTTAAGTTCTGTAAGTGTGTTGCTGAATCAACAGCATGTCTCAGATGCCGTTGACAGAACTGAAGCATTTAACCCAGAATATTGCTTTAAAACAGAGATCAGCCCCCTTAAACAGTCATGTTACGACATTGGCTGCTACGGCAGACTAAATCTCAGCAGACAGAGCAACACTCGGAGCTAATTAACCCATTAGACTCAAACATGTTTCCCAACATGCACTTGAGATCAGTTCCTATCAGAGTTTGCCAGCGGAGAGGCCCTTTGAAACGGAGCCTCTCAACTCTTCTGAAGAGCGTCCCAGACGGTTCCTTTGGTATTTTCTAATAAAAAACAGCAACGTTTCCTCCACATAAACGTCTGTTTGTAAACCACCGGGTTCCCACTTCTTCCTGGTGGTCATTTAAATGAGAGGGTGACCTAAAAAAGAGCCGGCGTGACTCACGAAGACGTGGGAGAGGAACGCATGACTAAGATGACTGAACAATATCAACCACAGATGAAAGTGTCTCGGCTTTTTATTCGTTACCTAAAGCAGACTCTAGCTTGGAACGGACCCCACCAAACACCTCCGGAGTGAAAAGTCACAAACCACGCAACAGATCTGAGCTTTAAGAGCTTTTCTTAATTGGACTAAAATGACAGAATGTGAGACAACAGAGATGCAATAAAAGTAAGGCTCGGTTTAGCCAAATATTTCAAGTTGGTCCAAAGCATTTGTGAAGGATGTTCCTGCTGCTCTTTTCCATGGACTGATCAAGGGCTGGCAAGATGCTAAAGCGACAAAAAAAAAGTCATATAAAAAGGTCTGAATATGCTGTAGCGCATCAGATTTTAAAGTCACAGTGGAGTGGAAGAGATTCGGTGAATAAAAACTTACATTTCAGTCTTCTTCCTCACATAAAACTAAATATTATTACTTCGAAAGACTCAGAACGTAGCACAAATTTTATATACGCTTTTTAAACCCTTAGTCAATTTACTATTGCTCTTAGTATTTTCTTTTTCACTTTTCCGTACAAATAAGTCATTATATCTTGTTTTCTGAAAAAAAGAATCAAAATTATGTGAATTTTTGCTTAAAACTAGTGCTGTCAAATGATTAATCA
>SCHK01232486.1:0-16892 GCA_004124795.1 Poropuntius huangchuchieni
ACATTTTATTATATATTATTCAAGATTATTTGATTTATTATTTAATATAAAATGTATCTCTCTTCATTTCAATTTTTAAAGAATAATAAAAAACAATCATTATTTACTAAATTATTTTTAAAAATACTGTAATACATTTTAAGCTAATTAATTACAAATATTTAATAAATATTTAAAAAATTCATATATGTTAAAAAATATATAATTCATATGTTAAAAAACTTTAGCTTAGATTGTGCTAATATTTTGAGTGTGAATTACTTCAAGTTGCTGGTCTCATCACAGTATCTGTGGATAAGTCAGGAGAGATATTAGCGCACAGAGGGTTGTCTAAATATTTTAAACCAAGGTTATTCAGAGGTTAGCATTAGCCTTGGCTAATCGTCTGTACCGCCAGGAGTCTTTACCACATCACTTCATGATCTTGGCTCAAAGTTTGTGTTCGGCCCTCTACATTATATATAAACATCGCCATTGCAGTCTAATTACACATGCCTTTTAATTTGTGACCGCCACAGAGCGACATCTTCCACCCCGCTTCCCCAATATTTGACAAATCGCCTGATGTAGGTGTGTTCATTTGTGTGTGTTCATGCATCGTTTAATCTCCTCTGTTTATTCTCCTCTCCCTCTTTAACCATTGGCAGATCTCCGGATGTGAGCGCTATTGTGTGTGTGTGTGTGTGTGTGTGTGTTTCGCTCATGCCTTTCCCAACTCTTTAATTACTGTCCTCTCATGCAGGGCTGGCTCAGGTGTGTGTAATTATGCTGGTAATAAGGCCTGGAAAGACTCCACCTGCCTCTCGCTGGGCACTCTGGCTCCCCCCCACACTGTCTTTTCTCTCTCTCTTGCTCTCTTTATGCTGACAGACAGGACTCTCTTCATCGTTTCTCATCGTGCCGTTATGAGCCAGCTTTCTCTTCATGAACAAAGCATAGCGCTGATACTTGTCCTTTTTCCTCTTTGTCAGTGCCGTGGCTCTGCGTACAGTGTTGGGGTTAGTCAGATTACTTAAAATATCTTTTTTAAATATCTTTTGAAAAAAGTCTGTCTATACCAAGGCTGCATTTATTTGATTTACAAATACAGTAAATCAAAAAAGCTATATTGTGCAATATTATTACAATTTAAAATAGCCTTTTTTATTGAAATATATTTAACATTTTTAGTTATTCATCTAATAGCAAATCTGAATTTTACTAATTTTTTAATGCCACATGATCCTTTAGCGGTTATTCTAATATGCTGATTTGTTGTTCAGCTGTATTTTGTACAGTACTATTATAAAAGTTGAATACGGTTGTCCTACATTTTATTATATATTATTCAAGATTATTTGATTTATCATCAAATATAAAATGTATCTCTCTTCACTTCATTTTTTAAAGAATAATAATAAAAAACATAATAATTTACAAAATATATATATTTTAAATACTGCAATACATTTTCCGAAACTAATATTGTGAAAACCATGTTTATTTATTTATTAGATTTTTTTTTTATGAATAGAATTCAAAAGAGCAACATTTATTTAAAATAAAATTATTTGTAACAATTTTAAAAAGTCTTTACGCTCACTTTTAAACAATTTAATGTATCCCTTCTATAAATGAAAAAAAAAAAAAAACCTAGCTACTTCTTGGTATAGCCTTTATTACATTAAATGCAAAGTCTTGATAAACTTGTCTACTGCGACTTAAAGCATTACTTTCAGTAAAAAGTAAAAAAAAAAACAACAACAACATAATTTATTATTATATATTATTTATTACTTTTTAAAATGAATAATGCAATATTGTAATGCTTTACTTTTAATAGTAAAGTTCCTCAATGCTGTGAACATAGAGTTTCAGCTGCACAGCATTCCCATAATGATGACAAATTGCTTACAACCCACTCACACACTATGTGGAGCTACACAGCCACCTCTTCGCTAGATAATATTCATCATTTGTTGAAAAAGGGACCGCAGTGTTCCAGTAATTACAATTATCGTAAAACACACATCACATCTGCGTCTCATTCATATCTCCTCCTACCTTTAGGCCGATATACGCAGGTTCAAGAGCTGCGGTGGCCCAGCCGTCTCTTTCATCACGCCTGACAGAAACAATAAGAAAATCCAAGCAGAAGAGTGTACGTGCCACAGCTAGTGCGTCAAAGTTTTTCTGGCACAGTCCCCATGTAATTACGAGCCTGGGTGCCTGGCGGTGACAGATCGCTGGTAAGAGGGCCAGCTGAATGTCGTGGCACCTGCTGGGCTCCCCGAGCCTCTGCTTCTGGCTGCAGCCACAGTCAAATTACAAACAACTGTATCAGAGCGAGGAGAATGGATTGAAGCTGGTCCTACCTGGCCAGGTGTGTTTCACCTACAATTCCAATTGTGTGTTGCTGCTTTGAAATTCTTCAGATTTATACTCTACTGAAAGGCTTTGGCAGTTTTGAATGGCTGCTTTTATTAAACACTGAAAACATATGATAAAATATACCAATGTTCAATAATAATTACATTTATTGATAGTAATAACAATTGTTCAGGTACTATATTAACCTGACTGTAGAGTATTTATTGTTGCTGAGCAACATAACATTCAAAGATCATTTTGTCGAGTTTCTCTCATGAACCCGGGGTTTAAAACCATTTATAGCTTCTGACTTAATTAGTTTATTCCTTTAAAATGATCTCAAATAAACTTACAGGTGAAGTGTGTAACTGCAACTGCAGTAGCATCAGCAAATCAAATACACACTACCGTTAAAAAGGTTGTTGTCAGAAAGATAGATTTAGTTGTTTGTTTGTCTAAGTATTCATATTTGAATCTAGAAAGAATGCATTAAATTGATCCGAACTTTTTACTCATCAAAGAATTTATCAGTTTCCACAAAAATATTAAGCAGCAAAGCTGTTTTGAACTGTGATGATAGAAATGTTTCTTGAGCATCAAATCAGCATATAAGTATAATTTCTGAAGGATCATGTGACACTAAAGACTGGCATAATGACTGCTGAAAACTAGGAATGTTTTATTATTTAAAATTGTAATAATATTTCACAATATTACTGCTTGTTCAGATTTATCCTGGTAAATAATTTCACCACTACTGAAGCGCAGCAGTTTATGTTAATATAGCTTTACTTTAATTTTTACTCCGTATTCCTTTCTGTAGTAATGGCACAATGGACTATACCTGTTTTCTGAACACAGGTGGATGGGGGACTGTTGAAACCTTTTTTTATTTTGAAAATACATTCTTTTTGTGATTGTGCATCTCAGAGATAGATCTCTCTGTGGCAAAGCATTTCCTGTATTTCTCCTCCTCGCAGTGGTCCTTCAATCAGGCTTGAGTTATGACCAGTCTGGCCCACACACAGCGATCTCTGCTTCCTCATTAGGACTTCATTAACCCTCTCAAGCTGAGCTTGCACTCAGCTTACCAGTGGATGTGTTTGAACACCATTCTTCATTTCCCACAATCCCCCGCTGCTCAGCACAGTGTACGGGAACTGTGTTTCAGTGCCGGGCTTTCAGCACATTTACTGTAAAATGACATACAAGGCTCTGGGGACATACATTGACCTAATGTGCTGCACAGACACATTCATGAAGAGAAACTGCCTTTGGATGTGTCAAATGCATGTCATTATTTTGACAAATAATATCCCTTCTGCGATGCCTCAATAGCTTTAAAAATGAGACTCGAGAACAATGAGGAATATAGCTGCTGCTATACCTTTATGCCCTTGTGTTCGCCTGAGGATATCTGTAATATAGATATAGAAATATCCTCAGCAGGTTTAAAAAAAATGAGGTAATAATGTTTCAAAACTGGTTTTTGATCTCAGATCTCAAATTAAAAGTCATATCTGGTATGTTGGTGGCTGCCATATTAAGTTTGGGACTCTGGGAGGCTGATGTGATAAAAGTGATCATATGATCAGGGTTAGTCCCTCAGTAGCAGTTCACTGTAAGTGTGTGTGTGTGTCCATGACCACAGAAAACTGGAGCAATGGTAAACTTGCATTGCATTAATTCACCTAGGACAGTTTTACATGAAATAATTAATGTTTAGGAGACTTAACTAAACAAGTGAGCCAATATTCTCCTGTGAGTCTCATAACCAAATGAACAAATGAATTAATATGCTAATGAGTTAAATGGGACTATATTTCAGAAAATTCCCACAACACAGTACTTTTGTACTTAAATGTATACACACATTTAAATACAAACACACACAGTGTCTACAGAGAGTAATATAAAATATATGTTAATATCTGTAACATTATACACACATGCATAAAGTATATATTCACGTGCAGCATGTGTGTGTATGTAAATCTCGGTTAGTATTGTAGATATATGATACTGTTTATATTACTACCTGTATAATTAAACCTGTAAAATAATTCAATACTATATATCAGTAAGTATAGTATTGATTATAAGTATTGTGTATGTATATTGGGATCCAAGACTAATAGTTTGGATTGCACACTCTTTTTTGCTTCCTTTCTTCATCCCTCTGTTAATTTATCCTTTATTTTACCATTGGACATCTATACTCTGGGGCCATTTGGATATAAATAGCATAAGGCGGAAACAGAAAGTTCTCTCCATCTCTCCTCTATCTCTCCTAAAGTCTAGGTGCCCCACTCTCTGAATGTCTGAAAAAGATGCGGACGACCTCTGCTATCAGGACCTCTCACCTTTCCATTCACTCTCTGCCTGAGGGATGAGTGAGAGAGAGACTCAGATGTAATGATCTAAATAAATGCAGAAGAGTTCCCAGCAGGAAATGCTTCTGCCATGTATTTGCTAACACAGTGATTCTCAACTAGTGCGATGAAAAAATGGGTCACAGGTCTGTTCTGAAAAAAAAAAAAGAAAATGCTAAATGCAACTAATATATTCATGTATAGTTAGGATGGTGAATAAATAGGCCATTTGTCCAATCAAACAACATCATTTTGCTGCAAATTAATGTCATTTAGTAGATGCTAGCAAAATTAGACAGATGCTTTCTGTCCTAAAAACCAAGAGAAAGAGTCAAAGGTCAAAGAAAATATGAACCAGACTTTATTTCTTTATTATTTCATGTTAAGGTCATTTTTGTGTACTTTTTGTGATAAAAAAGCTTTACACTTTATTGGGTCACGAAATCTGGATCCTTTAAGAAAACCAGCTGAGAACCATTGGCTTATTGACATTCTATATTCTTCTTTGTTCTCAATGGCCGTTTAGGTTTTTGCACAGATTCCTATGGTTGTGTCGTCTCCTTTTTGTGTCCTAGCCCTTGGTCTTTATAGCCATCTTAAAGATGTCTCTCATTCCAATTCCGAGTTGAAAGGATGAAGAGGCGAAAAAAGTGAACGGGACCATTTTTTCCCTCTCTCTTTATGACCACGACACCCCCCGGAGACATTCTCCTGCACAAAAATAAAAATGTTACTAGTCTCGAGTCAAGTCTTAACATTTACTCCAAAGGGCAGGCCATAAACTATTAATAGACAGCTGTCTGTCTGCACAAGGCTGCGAGGGAGAATGATTTTATATTGAATCCTCATGTGGTTTGCCAGTAAGGGGTAGAAGAGGTGGTCCGGTCTCTCGCCATCCCGCAGGGAGTCCTGCTTTATCTCCCTCTCCATCCACCGGCAGACGAGACGAGAGAGGCCATTACAAGGCTGTCTGGGAATATTGCAATATTCAGCAGGGCGATTATCTGACGTCTCCCTGGGAGGCACATTTCCTCCGTGGAGGGAGAGAGAGGAGTACCTGTGGCAGAGAGAGAGAGAGCGAGGCTGATAAGGACCCTTAGAGTTGACAGAGAGGAAGTATCACCTTTCTTGGTTTTAAAGGAGGCCTTTCAGGGCAGGAATGAATATTTATATAGGGACACAAAATCTACAGGTGATCGCCCCAGTGTTTAATAGCTGTAATGCTTCTGTTTAGTGATTTAAAAAAGTTTAATTGAAAGAGATGCAAGAGATTCTAAATTTCTTAGTATCATCTGAAGGTCTGTACAAAGAGGTTTGCGAATTTAGTTATGATTAGTGAAGAAAAATGCAGGATCTTCATTCCTTATTCATTCTACATTTCTTTATGTAAATAAATTCACAACTAAACCTTTCTGTTTATTTTCTGGTTTAAGTGACATTCCCAATTCTAGATTTTCAGTGTGGCCTTTTAAACCCCGCTGAAAATAAAATGCAAATACGAAGGAAATGTTTGTTATTTAAACCTTTGCTGGATCTTTGATTTTAGTAATGCAGTGTATTACGGCAATCTTTCTTTGTGTTGTTTTATACTCTTGTTCACATGAGCTCTTTGTTTTGGGAACATGGGAAGAATCAAAAGAGGGTTTTGTATTGAGATCCCTGCTGTACTAGTGTATCACAAAGATCTTAAGCAGGATGGCTGGTCTGGGTGGTCCGGAATGGAAAGAGATGGACTTCAATATGGGATCCGGTCTCCGCAGTGATAAGGGAGTGCTGGGAGGTTTTATGTTTTTTGTTTTAATTTCAATCTTGATGTTCTGCTCCTAAGTGACATTGCTTGCATTCTGGTGAGCTGTGGTTAGAGATGACTAGAAGTGTAAGCTTAAGTGGAGGAAGTGAAGGGTGGAGATGAATGATAATGTGTTCTCTTCTTTTGTATGTATTTATTATGCCACTTATCTTGATCATGCTCTTGATTTAATACAAATGGGCTATAAAAAATATACAGTTGGTAAACTGTGCACATTTATGTCCCATAATGCAGTTTAATCACCTTGACTTTTTTTTCCAGAGTGATTCGACCCGTTAAGACATTTTTATATAAATTAGCTTGTACAATGTACATGCAAAAATACTCTTTTTTTATTTCAAAAATGATAACTCAACAGCACTCACTATTTTAAACATGCACAAATGTGGCAACAAACGTAGCATGTGACTGTCCGAGAATTTTAGTACTGGATAATGCACACTTTTTAAAGGCAGGGTAGGTGATTTGGTTAAATTTTTTTTTTTTTTTTTGTTATGCTGGTTAAAAGTCTCTTCACAAATCCAAAGCAATCACTAAGTTAAGTGGTCTAAATGTATCGATATGTATATCGTCTGTGGAAGGTGTAGAACCTAAAAATGTTTGTCCAATCATATTGGTTCCATTATGCTATTGTAATAAATGTTTTGGATGTTTTGATGATGCCTCACTGTGTATATCGATAGTTTGCCAAAATTGTTTCACTAAATAAACTTTTGTACTCTTTTAGACGTTTTTGGATTTTTAACAAAGTACGAAATGTCTCTAAAAATGCCTCAGTGTCATAAATGAGTCCCCTGAGCTCTAGTTATGACAGGTTTGAGTACTAGTACTTTCATATTTATTAATAGTATTGCCCGTAGCCATGTGTTTACCCAGAGATGCATTGATCCTGGTTTCCATTATGCTAAATGCCTCTTTTCCACTCTTTCTGCAGATCGACCGTGTCATATTCTGCGTCTTTCTGGAGACAGATTATGAGATTTACAAGAGGAAGATGTCAGATTTCTTCTCCCCAGGTACTGTATCTTCTTATTGGAATCTAACTTCATTTTATTTGTTGGTTGTAACACCCACTCAGCTCAAAGCTTGTTACTCAGGTATCAGGCAGGATTCACAATGTCAGGCGTCTGACTGGCGTGACGCCTGGAAGAATTTGTATCATATTTTGTAGTCAAAGTGCACAAATACAGCACAGCAGGCAGTGATTGGATTCCACATAACCACAACCTGTTTATGGTAATGTACCGCCCAGGCTGGATTATTTAAACTGAAAATGATTTCACCTCACCTTGATCATAGAATTCAATCAGGATAACCGCAGTCAGACTTTCTTCCAATTAAAGGGCTATTTCATCCAGAAATGTATGTTATGTCATCATGCGCTCATTTATTGTCACTATTTATATGATGTTCCAGACTTGCACATTTTCTTTTCTTCTGTACAATACAAAAGTAAACTGCTGAAGACTGTGGTCACTTTTTTCCAATTATTTGCTGGGTAACACTTTAAAGTAAATAAAGTTTAATTTCTTAATATGAGTTAATATGAACTAACACTTAAAAAATGATTCTAAAGCATTTATTAATATTAGTTAATGCTAACTTTTACATTTGCTAACCTGAACTAACAATAGACAATGAACTAACATGAACTAACAATGGACAGTTATATTTTTTTTATTAACAAACATTAACAAAGGTTAATAAATTCTGTATATTGCAGTTTATGTGAGCTAATGCATTAATGTTCATGAATGAAACATTACTGTAAAATGTTACCATTTGCTGTGAATAAAGACCTTTCATTCTTAAAAGAAATATTGAAAAGCATCATAAAAGACACATGTAAGTTATTCCATGAATTCTTCTTAAGTGGATAATCGAAGTAAAGATGTCCGAAGTGCTATTTTGAGTTGGATATTTTCAATGAATCCGCAATCATGAATGATTAGTTTATCTTAACTCACTAGAGGTGGCGGTTATCACTTAAATTTCTCTCTTTTTCCTCATTCAAAAGAATGTAGTGGACAAATTTTATGCTAAATTTGCATTATGAAATCTACAGTCTTCATTCATTATAATTACATGGAAAAGAGTGACCAGCAGAATATCAGAAAGTCATACAAGTTTGGTGCAACATGAGGATGAGTAAACGATGACAATTTTTTTGTGTAATTGCTAAAATAATTTTCAGACCGATTTCCCAGAATCAATATTGCTCTGTCGGGCAAACAGAGTAATGTTGAAGCTGCCACAGGGGAAATCAACCTACAAATGGCTTACTTATAGCACATTAAGCTAGGTTAGGAAAAAGCATTTTAACACCGAAAAAAAACAGACGCCATGTGTAAAGAATACATAAAATACTACATATATAAAAGACCCACACCAAGAGGAAAGGAAAGAAATAAGATAAGCTTTGTGCATTGGAACGTGTTTTTACTGTCTGCATCTTACGGCTCATTGCATTTGCGTCTCAGTTTGTAACCAGCTGCCTTTGAGTGATTTTTGGTGTTTCCACAAACTCAGTTTGTAACTAAGCTCTTAGGCCCCTATAACATCTCGCTTTTCCTCACTGCTTGAGAATCCTAGGAAATACTCTAGTGTATGAGTTTAACAGGTGTGGAGCATTTTGACTTCTAGTATTTCACAGTACCGATTGCTTGTTTCTGAAGCGCAATCGTTGTAGCCCGGAGGTCCATATGTAGAGCATGACTCAAAGGGGCTTTACTTCTGTCAACACCCTCAGTGATCCTGAGCCTCGACGGCAAACCCCAGATGTCGGAGGCACGCAGGACGGCACCTCCTCAGTGACATTCCACCTCACACTTTTGCTTGTCTGTTTCTGGTTGGATCATATGGTCTCTGGTGCTGGCGTCGGTTTATGTAAAGATGAACTGTTGTGTGATGGAACTTTAGAAGTCGGTTCCTCGGTTTTCACTTTCTTTGTCTTGCACTTTGGCCTTCTGTCAATGTCAATATGACTGTTTTGCTTTCACCCAATCCCTCACTTTGTCTCTCTTTCGTTTTTTTACTCCCTCTCCCGCCTTATGAGACGTGGCACTAGCTAGTTCCATGGGAACTTGTCTATTGTGCGCCCATGTAGCGTTTCTCTCTCTTTAAAGGCCAAGTCTCTCTCAGGAAGCCTCTTTTCAATCTCCCCGAGCGCTAAACAAACATATGATATGAGTGCAGGCCACACCAGAGCCCTTTTGGACCTTCCCAAGTGTCCTGCTGTCTCGCTCCGCCTGAAGCTCGCTGCACTTCCATGACAAGACCCCCTGGAGGTTTCCAAATGAGCTGCTGCCTGGAGGTTCATCATTTGTATGGACACACACACACACAAACAAACAGGGGAATGGTGAATGCACAATACCGGGAGAATAATATAATCCACCATTACCTCCCCTCAAACACACACTAGGACTCATAAACCGGGCGGAATAATAAGTGTCAAGACACTCACTTTTTCCCTACTTGCTGAATGTTTTGTTTCTGTCATGTTCCTGTCACACACACACACAAACACACATACACACACTTTCCTTCTTCCAGGTCGTGCTGAAACTTAGAATTCACCAGAGAATTAGTAATTATATCAGCCAGGTCCGTGCTCCCCAGGCGTGTCTCTTTGTATTAGTGTTTAGAAATGAGATTGCGGAGGTGCTACTCTCTTAGTTTACATCCAGTCAGAATGAGCCAGTCACTTCACTTCAGCTTTCGCAAAATTAGAGGATAGCATTCTCCTTCTCTCTCATTCTGTATTTTTATTTGGACCTCACTGAAGTCGCTTTTGGTTTAAAAAAAAGCTTAATCATAAATTTGAAGGGATCATATTTTATAGGTTTGCAGTATGTGAAGGCTTTTTTTTCCACTTTGGGCCCTTTCACATGACTTGCATCATGGCTTTGCGCCACATTTTTTAGCAAAAAAGCAGGAACTATACACAGGAAATAGCGAATGAGTCTTTTGATACATCATGCAAAGTTTTTGTTGGCTTTGCTTCAAAAGGTCAGTGGGACATGTGACGTAGGCATGAGTCATATAAAAGGATCTTTATAATGTTAGTCAAGATTTCTTGTCCCCCAAATAATAATAATTTAGGTCTGCATGGGCTAAATACTAAATAACAGTTTATATGTAACCATGGGCTGCACAATTTGAGAGAAAAAAAGATTTTCTCTGATAAAATTGCAATTGTCTCCGGTTTATTATGATTATTATTAAATAAAAATATTAAACTAATGAAAATAATGATTAAAATAAAATAATTAAAATAATGATTATTCTTCTTATTGTAATATCTCACTGTAAAATAAAAAAGTCTATTTAAAAAATATATTAATTTAATAATATTAATAATATTTATAGATGTCTTCATTTTAAACCATAAGCTTGCGTTGGAACCTTTTCGTTTTGTTGACAACAACTGATTCATAAGTGCTTCTGATTACAATTTTTTTTTTGTTGTTCCTAAATGCTTGTTAGAAATGACCCAAACTCACAGCATGTGCAGAGATGAGTTGGATGAATTTATGTAAATTACACAATGTTCTGCTTCACTTTTGATTAATCGTGCAGTTGTATTTTAATTGTGACATTACAACCATTTCTGTAAGACCTAATTCTTATATTGAATAAATGGAAGCTTTTGCTTGTAAACATTAAACTATGTCGACACGCTCTTTTGACTTTCATGTGCTGTTTTCTGTTATATGACCTCTTTAAAAGAAATCTTAATGGTAATGCTACAATGTAAAGAGTAATTCACAAAGTCTGGGCTTTTAAAGAGTTTGAGAGGTCAAGTTAATAGTTCCAAAGTCACACAAATGGTTTTATCATTAAAATGCGGGTCGAGGAGGCAGACACGAGCACCGATTAATAAACAGAGAGAGTGGTCTGATGGGGTCAGAGGTCAGTGATGCAGAGAAGGGGTCATCTGCAGTAATTGCAAACCTTTAGTGCGTTTCATGTTCGTGAGTCTTGAATTTTATTTCAACATTGTTTTTTTTCCCCCCCGCCATTAAACTCCCTAATCCACCACAGAAATTGCTTTTCTCATTTTCAATCAAACTTTAATGTAATTAAAGTAGTTGTTCTGTATTTTATACAGTATTTAAATTGCTTGTTCCGCGACGGTATCTGTGTTTAATGTGAGAATCGTTATAAGTGACATATGGAGTTATTATCTGTACTGAAGCATGCTCGTCGTTCTCGCTGTTCAACAAGCAACATCATTTGTGTTTTCTTAGCTACATCATTAGCATGTTTCTCTGACTGCGTATTAGATATTGATTGACGCAGGAGGAGCGGGTACGGAGAGAACATTCCAGAAGAGCGAAATTATCATGAGGATGGTATATTGGGGCGAATCGTTGTGGAGTGAGGTTTGAAGTGCTTTTTAGATGGAGAGAGAGAGACAATAGGACTGAATTAGCTCTGCTGGTGTCCCTGATAGCGCCGGTTGTAAAATGTGCGAAAATAACAAGGGCCTGACAGCTCGATCCCAACACCTCATCATCATCATCATCACCATGGGAACCAGCGTGCCAAGAGCTGCGGAAGAGACGTGCTCATTTTAACTGAGCTTTAAAGCTGCACTCGGCATCTCGCGCTGTGGCTACTCTCTGGCACGCCGCATACATTTACTCCCTCTCTCTCTTTCTCTTTCTCTCCCACTCACTTACTCGTGTATTCATACAAGCCCTCGTCTGCTTTTGCGTCTATACAACTGGAAAGAAAAATCGCCTTTGTCCTGGTTGCTAAACGAGGGAAGTTATTGTTGTACTGTCACTTCGCAATACAATTTGTCCATGTTTTCTTCTGAATACTTTTGTTTGTGTTGTGTGTACCTGTTAGGATTTGTGTGTTCTTTTAATCTCTTCCTATGCAGCCTTAAAAGTGTCTGACAACTGGCAAATAGAAAGGAATAGTGCTGGGACATGCAAACAGGGCATTTGCATATGGCAAATTGTCTCATCAGTGTTTGCCTCCCAACCAGCTGTCAGTTTCACCCCAAAAAAAAAAAAAAAAAAAAACAGCTGCAGAAATGAGAACATTTTTCTAGATGATAGCAAATAACAGATTTTGGAAACTGTAATGTGCAATACAAGTATTTTAAAGCCTTAGATTTAGGCAGTTGTTTTGTATTTTTATGTGTTTGATTTTAAAGTTTATATCTAAGAAATGCCATCCTGAAACTCTGAAAGAGTATGTGATAAAAATGGGAATAAATGGAAACTAACCCTCATGCTATTCTAAACCTGAGTTACTTTATTTCCTTATATATTATTAAAAGATATTTTTAAAATTGTTTAAGTGATCTTTTTTTTTTAATGTTTAGATGTTTTAGTTTTCCCATACCGTTAAAGTCAGTGGAGTCCAGTGTTGTTTTGATTTGCGTTGTATTGACAAAAAACGCCCTAGTAAAAAAGTCAAACAGTATATTTAAAAATACATTTATTTTGTACTAAGTATAGTTCAAATTTATTAACATATTTACTGACATATCACTCGAGACTTACTGATATTAATTATAATTCAACTTTATTTGGAGTACTACTCATATTATTAAGCCTAAATGTGTTTTAATGTCACTATCGATGAGCATTATATGATCTTTGAATAATATCTGTCTTTAAATATAAGATATTTAAAATGTAAGTAATAGTTCCACCTTAGCACAATCAAATATACAGTACTTCAGTATTTCGTTAGATGGACTTCAGCACTACATCCGCACAATTAAATATGCATTAAATACAAAATTAGTTGTTTCAATTTAGCAGACTTTAAGTATACCGGTTTATTATCCCAAAAGTACAATTGCAGGGTATTTCTATTAAGTACATAAATATGTAAATGTATTTGTAGTAGACTTAGCATGAAATAAATGCATTTCAGTAGATTTATTTTTCACTAGGGTGTTCTTCAAAATATCTTCTTTTAGAAAGTCATACAGTCAGACAGGCCTAGATAGTTTGTTTGTTTGTTGGTTTATTCTTATCCAGAGATCTTAATATGACTGTGCAGTACAGTATTTTATATATAGTGCCTGCTAAAGCAAGCATCACTATTGCTCATACGCAGAGTTGGGGATTTTCAGAAACCCCTCTTTCAGGCATGTAACTTGCAGATTTGTGCTACGAATTGATACGAATTATTCCTTAATTGTTTTATGGCTTGTTTAGACAATCAAAAAAAAAAATTCTGAACATCATAGCAACTACATAGTAACCGTCTGGCAACACCATTGCAACAGTGAGGAAATTTTCTTCAGGAAATCTGTCTTTACCTACTTTCCTATCTTGTTCCTTGTAAATAGCATCTAATTTATTGTTCATTTTTATCAAACACTTGTTTCTATTGTTTAAAGATGTTGTGAAAGCTCAATTTCTGCCTTACATTACATGTGTTGATGTTTCTAAAAGTTATTTTCTTTACACTTACCCATTCATTTTCCCTCTGCGGTCTCAGATGAGGAGGAGGAAGAGCACCACCATCAATGAGATTCTGCTTTTCTTATTTTTTCCTATCCCACAGTTTGTTTGCTGGGGTTATCACTCACTTCTGTCATCGAGTCACACCGATTCTTTCTGATGACACCTCGCTCTGTAATTTTAGACGTATCAACTTGAATGGAATTTCATCAAATCAAGCTCGATATATTCCTCCTCCTTATCAACTGAAATCCTCAGGTTCTCACAGATGCTTTTAAATTCTAGATTTTCTCCATCTTTACTCCTAAATGGTAAATCATAATGCATTTTTCTTATAGTTTTGGTTTGTATGTTTAGTGCAAGCTGTGTTGGGAAAGCTGTTTTAAAAATTTAGCTTTCCAAGCTACTCATTTAAATTATTTAAACTAATAGACTACATTTTTACAAAGCAATTAGCTGCACTAAAAAACAAAAAGTAGCTAGCTGCGTTGAAGCTATTTAGGGGTCAGTCTTGTAAATGAAATGCTTGTGTCCTTTACGCTTCTTTGCATCTTCCTCACACACACTCACATCTCCAATGTCCCAAAGTCGCCCACTCCTCCTACCTCCAAGACGTAGTTCTGCTTAGAAGAGAAATGTCTTTGAAGTCCTGTCAGTTTCTGAGACAGCACAGTCGCCCTGTCACCTCCATTTAGCTGCGATCCCATCTCTTGCATCCCGCTGTTATCCTCCCTCAAGAGCCTCAACGCCCAAAAGAGCAGTTTGAGGTCCATTATGTGGCAGTTAGTGGGTTCAGGCCTGCGAGAGGATTCTGAAGAATATCCGATGCTTATGTAAGTGAGTACAGCGCACATCACTGCCTGCTGTCCTGTTACAGTCATTTATGAGTCAGTGAAGAGACCATGAAGAATACATTTGTCAGAAAATGAGGATAAATCAGATGTGTGAAAGAGCTTGGAGATGGTGTGCCTTCTCAGTGTTTCATTAATATGGGTTATGATTGTGTTTCAGCGGGTTACAACTATGAAAAAAGCAGGCAGAATTTATTTAATGTTCTCTGTCTCTCTTTCACAGTGTTTCAATGTTCTATAATGATATGATAAATAAGTAGATTCAGTATATTGTAAAAAAGAACTGTGAAAATGTGTGCAAGAGATGATAGAATGTTTTGTTTTTTAAAAACGGAAAGATTTCATTTAAAATGTGGATGAATGGATGATTGAATGATTGATTGATTGATCGAATGACAAAAATATAATTTTATCGAAGTGTTTTGTCAGATCTCGTTACATTTTATGCTTTCAGTCAGGAAATGAAGCTCTGTTTGTCTCTCATTCTCACGCTCTCACTCACTCTTGGTCCACCAGTCACATCCATATTTACATGGTGTTTCTATGCCGTGTTCTCAAACGACAGCTCCCTCCTGCTATCTTTAATGGAGGCTTTCCTCTCCCAGTGTTACTGTGTCAGAAATCCTATCATTTGTAAAGCCGGGTGTTTGCGGTGAGACCATGGTCGTCCGCTGTAAGTCGGCGGGGCCTCCTGGACCCCCGAAAGAGTTGGAAATGAAGGCTGCACACGCAACATTCTCAGTCTCCAGGGAACAAATGTTGAGTGTGTTACGGTGCATTAATATCATCAAACACACCATGGGAATTTTTTGAAGTGCCACCATGTGTGGGGCTTTACACAGCTAGGAATACAGCCATTATGCTAGTGGTGAGGAGCTAGCCGCGATTTAGCTGTGTGTTACTTTCAAAAGACAGAATCATTAATGTACACAGCTTTTCTAACACTATACTATAAAATAAAAAATTTCAGTGCAGCAGCAAAAATTTGATCATAAGAAAAGCGTTGACATGTTTCTTGTGCTGTGTATTTTCATTCTGTCCTGGCTATGTAACATTACATCCTCTCAGTTATTATTATTATTCTTTTGGTTTTTCTTCAGCCTGGAATTTTAATCCAATTGCAGAAAATGGTGGGTGGTGAGCTGGTTTTCATCGCACCCCAGTGCTCTAATTGATTGATTAAAGTAATTGATTGGTTTGGGAGGCCCTGCATCTGATTAAAATGCTTTCAGACACGAGCAGATTGAAGGGCTGCATGTTCCAACACACTCTCTGGCCCCCAGGGGTCCATGTCTGGCTCTCCTTGAGGAGCAGAGACAGTGGATGTACGGTGGTGTCTGTGCGCGTGCCGTCCATCTGGTCAGTGGAATTAGAACGCTCTCTAGTTAGTTGGCTTACATGTGTCTTGTTTCTTTCCAAATCATTTAGACATCTATTGTTTTAGCTCACATAATTACTGCAACATGTTTGATTTACAAATTATCTGTCTGTCTGTTTCTGTCTGACTGTCTGTCTGTGTCTATCTATCTCTCTGTCTGTCTATCTATCTATCTATCTCTCTCTCTGTCCATCTGTCCATATGTTCATATGTTCATATGTCCATTTATCTGTCTCTGCCTATCCATCCATCTGTCCATCTATGTCTGTCTGTCCATTCATTCATCCATCTGTTTATCTCTCTGTCTGTCTCTGTCCATTCATCTCTCTGTCTGCCCGTCCGTCCATCCATTTGTCCATCCATCCATCCATCCGTCCATCCGTCAGTCCATCCATCAGTCCATCCATCTGTCAGTCCATCAATTAATCCATCTGTTTCTGTCTGTCCTTCTATTCATTCATCCATCCATCCATCCGTCCATCTTTGTGTCTGTCTGTCTCTGTCCATCCATCCATCCATTCATTTGTCTGTCTCTGTCTGTCTATCCATCCATCTCTCTGTCCGTCCGTCCATCCTTCTATTTATTTGTCTGTCTCTCTGTCCGTTCATCTATCTGTCAGTCTGTCTGTCTGTCTGTCCATCCATCCATCCATCTTTGTTTGTCCGTCTGTCCGTCCATTCATCGGTCCATCT